>RJWM01025729.1:0-28967 GCA_004363535.1 Dasyprocta punctata | reverse complement strand
AAGATTCAACAGTTTTTCACAGATTACAGGAAATTTATAGCCAATCAATTTCCTCAAGAACCAAAAATATACACAAAATTTCCTCATAAAGGTAGGGAACTCAATCTGGCATGCCTGGAAGACTTTTTTAGTAAGATGGTACAATTATCAAATCAGAGGAAATTGAGGAAAAAGTTATGATGCAATAAAATTCTCAGGAGGAATCTAGTCATTATGTCTTAGAAACAGAATGAAAAACAAAACAATACTAACAGTTATATAATCACAAGCCATTAAGCTTCAAACTAGTAAATGAAGAAGTTTAACCTATATTAATGTAGGTTCTTCAGCACCTTTTCCTTAAGCAAAAATAAAACCAAAAACACATAAAAACTCAAAACTAAAAACAGCCACTACTATTTCAAAGAGAGAAGTTATGTTTAGATAAGAATGTAATAATAAAATTCCTTACCTGTCTGCAAAAGTTGGGTTAGTATATCTGCCACTCGGGGAAGATTTTCTCCAGTGGCAAACTGAGGCAGCTCTTTAATTGCTTGGCGTCGAATCTGGGTAAGATTGCAAACAAACAAACAAAAATAACCAAATGCTATCATTAAAAACAACAAACTCAGCTTTTTAGAAAACTAAAATCACAGAGAAACCATAATTAGGAGCATATGAGTTGCAAAAACATGTAACACGAGATTCTTAGCATCTTTAAAAATAAAGAATAGTTTACGCTGTCATTATTTGTTTGATCATTTTTTATACGTAGATCTTGTAACTTGAACAACTACTTCTAAGATAACAATATGCAACATGTTAACTAGTGTTGATTTCTTTTTTTTTTTTTGAAATTCTGTATTATTTCTATCCTTTTCTATGTTTTGCTTTTTAAAATTAAAAACAAAAACGTAAAAAAAAATTTTTACTCCCTTTGAGACAGTGTTTCTATGCTATGCAGCCTGGCCATGAAATTCTGGGCTAAAGCAATCCTAATGCTTCAGCCTGTTGAGCGGCTGAGACTACAGACATGCTACAGTGCCTGGCTTGATTTGCTCCAATTTAATACTCAAGTTTCACAGAAAAAGTAAGATAAAACATAGCAGAAAGCAATGTTAAATACTTGACTGAAGTAGACAGACTTGAGATTATACAAATTTTTATACGCAACTACTGAGTTTTTATTACCTTTAGGCATATAATACAGTATTCCTGAAGAATGGCTCCTGTGGCAATGTCATACTGAGGAACTGCTTTAAAAATTTTAGTACTGATTATTTCGTCTAGCATTTATGGTAATGGTTATTTCTAAATATTCATCTTAACTTATTAGGTCTCATATTTAAAACAAAGTACACAGGTTTAGATCCAGAAAATTCTGCTAGAAATGTTAGTGATTTACATATTTCATTTTGAAAAGCTCCAAGCAAATAGCTGGAAATGCTTAGAAACCTGTATCAGCAGTCGGAAATGTGAGTGGTTAATACTTTTCAGGGAGAAATTATTTCTTATTCTAGTAATCACATATAATTATTATTACAGTGACTATTTTTTCTGCCATGCGAAACATGTAAGGGTTTAAAACTATAGTAACAGTTTAATTTTGTATTCACAATGAACAACACTCTAAAAGAAAGGTGAGAGCCACAACTTGTTTTTAACTGAGTAATAATCAAAACAAATCATTTTGTGATTCTGTGTGCATTTTCCCACAAATAAAGGTGGTGACAGCACTAATACAACTCCTCAAATGTAGGTCTAGGCCTAAGCATGGTGGAATGCCAGACCAGACGGATACTCTACTGTGATAAAGTATTTCTACTTTGATCATATTATCCACACAAAGAGTATGCTGAACCACATTCATCATAAACTTACTGATACATCTTCATCTTCACAGAGGTCTAACTGTGCATTGATAGCAGAATCCGCCAATTCAGGAAAATGCTTGAAGAATTTAGGAATAAACTGAGCTGCTAACCGTTTTTCCTTGGTACCACCTTTCACACCATCCAGTATCACTTGATAGGCATCTTTATGCTGAAAGAGAAGAGTGAAGCAGAAAACACAAGTTTGAAGAATGGAATGCTAAAGTGAAAGAAGTTTGCTTTAAATTTTTATAGTGGCTAAGAAATAAAGATTAATTTTTGAAGTTTGACTGCTTAAGTTGGATACCTGTCTTTGCACTGTGTATTTCTCACCCCAGGCCCTGTTTTAATGCATGTGTCTGTGAAAAAAGGAATGTTGTCAATTGGGGAAGAGAGAAAGATGATTTGAATTTTAAGTAGACAAAGCAAATAAGTTTGTTAAAACCAATACGTCCTCATTTTAGAGATCACTACCTCTGGCCTTGTGAATGTGCCATGCTGAAAATTGTTAATAAATACTGCAAAGAATTAAGTCACATTTACTTAATCATAAAAGTGTACCTGTTTCAAATCAGCACCTTGAAAGAGGGGGAAGGAATACGTTTCCGAAAGTAAGCAATTCCAGGAAAGCTAGGAAGCACAGCTTAATTTTGCCTCAGGATATGAAAGCAGTAACAATTTATTCCACATAGCCAGACTGGATTTGGATTAAGAGACTTAATAACAACACATTCAAATCTCCTTTGTTTCCTTAAAACAACCAAACAATCAACCAGCCTTAAGTGCTTTTCTCAGATACTCATAATGGGAGATTCAATGAATTTCTAATCTTCATACAACTCTCTCTTAGCTCATCCTTTATTGATTATTGGCATGGGTGACTAAACCAGTGGAGTTTACACTGAGGCATATACCCAGCCCTTTTATTATTTTTTTGAAAACACTTTTGAGGGCCGGGAGTTTGGCTCAGTGGCTTCAGCACCTGTCTGGCAGGTGTGAGGTTGTGAGTTCAATCCCTGGTGCCACACACACACACAAAAAAAATTTGAGTCAGGGTCTGGCTAAGCTGTCCAACCTGGGTTCAAACTTACAATTTCCCTGCCTCTGTCTACCAGAGTGCTGGTATTACAGGTGTGTACCACAATGCCCAGCTTCCAGTCGTTTTATTAAATGGCACTGGTCAAGCTGGCAAATAACAGTAATAAATACAGAATGAGACTATACATACATCTTTGTGTGGACTATATGAATAAAACTTTTAATAAATAAAAACCCTTACAGTTATAATCCTATCAAACATACACACGGCATAGTGTTCACTCATACAGGGACACTTAAGTGCTTAGACATGAGAGCTTATTTCATGACAACAAACCTCCAAAGAATAATGGAATTACTAACATTCATTTTAAAACAATTGTTTTCAGGGAAAACATTATGCTGAGTGAAAAAAATAAAGCAGAAATGTAGTTTCTGATATGCTAAACAGAATACTAACTCTGAAATAAAGAGAAATTTCCATTAAGGTTAGCCTCCTCATGAAATGCAGACACAGTATTAGTCTCCAGGAGTTATTATTCAAAAATGAATCATATATTTCAGTGCAACATTTCTTTACATTACTACGGTTTGCCTCACAGCTTCTACCAAGACTTAATAAATCAGTCTTAGCATTATGACATCCTTCACTTTTTACAAAGTATAATGAACTTAACTTCCATAAACTTAAAGGTTTACTTTTAAATTCACTTGAAGAAATGTCTTGCACTCTAATAAAATTACACGAAAATTTTCTGCTTGCAACGAACTTTCTCTATCCAAGTGGAGGGAGAGGGTTCGGAATTAACTTGACTGAGAACTTAGCACCTGTGGTATGCCTGTTAGAAAACACACATATTTATGTATGTCTATGAAGTAAAAGCTACCTATTCTTCATTCTCCAGAGATTACCCTTGTAAAAGGCTTTTATGTGTATCTGTTCCTTTCTAGTATGCACTTCAACTTTGAGAAATGTCTACTGCAGGGCAAGGTATAGTGAAGAAGAAAAGCTACATACATGAATGAATGAATGAATGAATTTAACTCTTAATCTCAAGACTTTTTTATAATCTAGTAAGGGAATAACAGAAGTCTGAAGTATTATTAATAAATACAACTATAGTGTCAAGGAGGTTCAAAAAGAGATCTGATCTGCTTAAGGGGAATGAGCTGACAACACTTCGAAGGACTTGCGTTTTTCCTCAGATACTTTTACCACAGGACTCAAAAGCCATGTTGACAACAGAGGGCTTTGCAGTGGCAGGAGTCTGAGCAATTGGCATAGTTGCCTCTCTGGCAAGGGTTGAAAATCTAGATCAAATTTAGAAGGAAAGTTCAAGACCAACAAACTTAAATACAGTCTTAGACATGTCCAGATACATACCCACCAGAAAACTTAACTCTGGATTGAAAATCTCATAAACTGACCTGAAAATTGGGTTTTGCTGTGGGTGAAGTGACGCAAGGTGAACACCTGTAATCCCGGCGCTCAGGAGGGCTGAGGCGGGAGGATCGCTTGAGCTTCAGTCCTTTCTGGCTACAAAGTGAGTTCAAGGCCAGTCTGAACAACACAGCAAGGCCCTGTCTCAAAAAACCATAATGACGACAACAAAAAACTATAGCTTTTGTTATATAAAAAATGTAGTTTTCTGTTCTCAAAGTGTTTAATAGGGTCCTTTCCATTAAATTGGCTCTTACCTTTGTTGGTTAAAATTACAAGTAACATCCTAAAAATCACTATTTTTCTTTTTGGTCTTTTTTTTTTTTTTTTTGAGACAGAGTTTCACTACACAGTTCGGGCTGGTCTTGAACTCAGTTTGTACCCCAGACTGGCCTCCAGTTCAAAGTAATCCTGGCTCAGTCTCCTGAGTACTGGAATTACAGGTGTGAACCACCATGTCTGGCCTAAAATCACTCTCTTTTTTGGCAAGCAGTTTTAAGTATTCTCTCCAAAAGAGAAGAAATATCACACAGAGTATGGAATTCGTTGGCATTCTAGGTTGTCTACTTTCAACCCTCCCACAATTCACTGGGCTGCAGCAAATCACAGCAATTCAATATGCAGAGATCTGTCTCAAATCACTGCTCTAGAGCTGTCATTACAGTATCGTGATGGCACCAGTCATCCATCTTCTACAGAGAATCATGGTAAATTCCATTGCCCAGTACAGTAATGCCTAATAAAAGTTAGATGGTCAAAAAATGTACTGAATAAATGAAATTAGCGGTGCTCATTAAGGTCTAGATAAACGGGTCCTTCTTCCTTTTTTTCACAAGCTTCTGTCTCTTGAGCATGCTACCTAAATAGCAGATTCTTTGCCTTGAAAATGTCATTCCTGACCTCTTGGGGAGAGCTCTCAATTCAATCCAGTTTTTATAATTAAAAATAACACATGAGGAAAATCTGAGCAATCTGTTACTCAACAAGTCATGTTGGCTCTCTGTCTCTGATTTTGGAGTACTGTGCATTTCTGATTTGGGATGCTCAACCTGTACAAGTTATGCAAATATTCTAAAATCAGAAAACACCTCGAGTCGCAGGTATTTAAACATGGGACAGTCAACTTGTAACACATATTAGAGTTTGGCTTCCACGCGCCTTAATATACTCTTAAGTAGGTAGTTGTCAATTCTACTCCAGCAAAAAAGGATAAGGAATGAGACAGCACTATGTATACTGTCTCACTTTTCTCTAGAAGGTTCCCAATATTTCTTTGGAGAGAGCACCGTTTATAACTAGTTTAGAATCACTGGTCTAGTTTCTACCTCAGCCCTTCTTGCTGATGTGTAACCAAGTCAAATTTAGGAAGAGCGATTTATTATCGTCTTCCCTAACTCATCATAGACAAATTATACGATGACTGGAAATATGTTCACTAGTTCTCTTTAGAAACAACAAGTATTTCTTTCTTTCTTTTTTTTTTATGGCACTGAGGATCGAACTCACAGCCTCCCGCCTGCCAGACAGGCGCCTAAGCCTCTGAGCCAAACTCCCAGCCCTAACAACAAATATTTCTAACTGATACTAAGTTTTCCCCATCCTGTCCTAAAGGACAGAAAATTCCTCCTTTACAACTGACCTGACACACACACATCTATAACAGTGTAGTGTCAGTACCATACATGTTTCTCATTGATAGTACTGAAATTCCCGACTGAAACAGTAATAAATAGGAAAGGAAAATGACTGAATTTATGAAGCTGGTATAGTCACAACTCTGGGGTAAGTTATAAGGTCCCTGCAAAAAACAAAACAAAACCGTCAAAGCAAAACACCCCGGGGCCTCCGCAGCTCCAGAAGGTTCTACTTGAATTATACACACCCAAGAAAAGGGAATAGGAAGGGCATTGTTATTGTTTTGATTATGTTGTTAGTCTCGGGGGTCTACCTTTTCCTCCGTGGGATATGTCAATAGAAGAATCGCAAAAAGGTTTTAAGCAATGAAAGGATCCAGCACAATATTTCTTCAAAAATCCAGATTATCTCCAGGAATGTCTGCTCCTTTTCCCTAAACACATACTCTCCAGCCCCTTTTCAACTCACGTCAATGTATACCAGTCTTCGAAAACTCACACAGAGTCAAGGCGTACGAGGATAATTCAGCAATGCTGCGAAAGCGTGTTTGGGGCAAACTGCAGAGACGCCCTGCCGTACCACTTTCTCCCATTTTTCTTATTTACTTGCTTACTTATTTCTCACTAAATGCACCCACCAGGAAACGGGAATCTTTCTACCCGTGTACCTCAGGCGCTCGAACCTAACAGCGACGAAACCCCACAATCCTCAAGACGGTCCGGACCGAAAGGGTTCCCTCCCGTTCCTCACAAGCATGTGTCTCCTCAACACTCTTCCTAAATTAATCGCTAACTTTTGCCTCCAAATACGTATTCTTTGACCTCTTGAAAACTTTCAGGTTCACCTTTGGAGGCCTCAGCTCCACCGAAAAGGAGGAGGAAGACTTAAATGAGACCTCCAGGGCTTAGAGAACGGACGGGAGCCCGAAAGGGCCGAGGCGGGAACCGCCAGATTGAGAAAGGCTGCGAGCGAGGCACGGACGTCTGGACGTCTGAGAGAGGAGCGGCCCCTGCTCAGACAGCCCGGGGCGCGCTGGAGCCCGCGGCAGGCCGAGGTAGCACCCACCCCGCCCGGCCCGGGAGCGCGGCGGGCAGCGCGTCAGAGGCCGCGGGGCGCCGGGCGCTGCAGGCCGCTCGGGACCCACCTGGCTCACTTGCTCCGTGGCATCGGCGAGGATGCCATAGTTGCGGTAAAGCTCCTCCACCGTCGGCATGGTGAGCGACAAGCCCCGGGCCCGCTCCTGCTGTCGAAGCCGTCGCCGGCGCACTGCCGCCTCGGAACTTCTCCTAGCCCAAGACCCGCACTATTACGTCTCCAGGTGCCGCCAGTGCTGCCGCCAGTCACCGCGCACAGCGCGGCTCCGCCCCCGACGTTACGTAACGACGTACGCATCGGGAGCGGCCTCGAACGGAAGTCAACGCCCCACCTGTGATTTTTTTCGCCCTCTTTCGCTCGGAGGTGCAAACAGCAGTGAGAATAACTAAAGGAATGTTCCCTGATTTTGAAAGGGTGGCTAGGAATTCTTGGTGGGAACTGGGAGCGGGGAGCGAAGATCATTGTTTCTCCGCCCTTAAAAGATTTTACATTTGTCAGAAAAATGATCTGATAAGAAATAGAATGAGAGGTTAGTTGTGCGAGATGTATGAGAAGTCACCAACTCCATCTCCTTCGGATTCAGGGACTTTAACATAAATCTGTGCAACTGGATCCTTAATTAGCAAAAAGTGTTCAAGCCATTAAAGAATAAAACCTCGGTGTCCACCAAGCAAAACAAATCTGGTGTCAAATTTAGCCTGCTGGAAGAGTTTGTTTATCTCTGCTAGCTGCTAATGTAAAGAATTGGGGCCATCAGATGGTATCTGACATCCAAGACGCTGATAAATAAATGCAATCACATAAGCTTACTAATAAGAGGTTTTAAGATACAGAATGAAAAAGAAGAATCTGCAGGCACTTATGAGAACATTTATGTAAAAGTAAAAGCATACAAAACTTGTATTTGTAAAAAGATATTAAAATTGGATTTTCAAGATTCAAACACCGGACTATAAAAGAAGGTAAATTCTGAAGCCAAATCCACTTTGGCAGAACATATGCAAGCAGTGGTTACAAAACAAATTCTCTGGCTCCTGTACTTTTCAGGCAGATTAAGGATATTAAGAAAGATTAGACTGTAGAATAGGAGGAACTGGTAAGATTTTTTATTTTTTTTTGAAGAAAGAGATATTGTGATGGTGTGGATGCTAGGGAAATTGCCACCTCCACCTCACAAGCCTGGGGCCATTCTGAAGAACCTGACATCTGGTTCCCTTAGCTGAGAGATGAAAAAGTCTGGAGACTGATGTGTGTCTGATAAGCGAGTGCTAGTTATCTGTGACCCAGAGTGCCCTGTAAGGATCTACGGTGTTCCCAGATTTTTCCAAAGTGAGGAAGTTTGGAATGCTTCCCTTGTACCAGAGATGGAGCCCATGAAAGAGAGATTGTGGGCTCATTTTGAATCCTTCTTAGGAGGCTTTTGCCTGAAAATGAGAAAGCCCCCTTGTAAAGAGTCAGTGGTAGCAGAAAACTGCATGATAATTGGGAGCAGCTCATTAACACTCTGCTATAGTTTAGTTCCGGAAAGTCCTTCAAAGAGCTATGGGATTTGGTCCCCAGGGAGGTGTTTTGGTAGGTGGTGGAACCCTTACGAGGTGAGGCCTTGTGGGAGGTATTTAGTTCTTTGGGGTCCATCCCCTCAAAGGGAGCCACATCAGGGACCATCCAAAGGGGATGGTGGGGTGCTAGCCCCTTCCTCTCTTTCATTTGCTTCCTGGCCATGAGATGAACATGCACTCCTGCCATGATGTGCTGCCTTGCCACAGGTCCAAAACAATGGCACTAACTCCTCATGGGCCAAGACCTCTGAAACTGTGAGCTGAGACCAACCTTTTCCCTGTGCAGCTGATTGGAGGTGATTATCTCCAGTATTTGTTATGCTAATGGAAAGTTGACTAACATAGCTCTTGGGGGTCATAGATGGGTGTGGCCTCTGAAGGTCTCTCAGAGCAGCACACATAGCAGATCTGGTTTCTACCTGACCAGCAAATGGATATAGTGTGGCACAGTTCCAGAACTTTCCTCGTGCTCTCTTCCGTTCCCTTCTCCTTCCCTTCCTTTCCCTTCTCCTTCCCTTCCTTTCCCTTCTCCTTCCCTTCTCCTTCCCTTGCCTTCCCTTCTCCTTCCCTTGCTTTCCCTTCTCCTTCCCTTGCTTTCCCTTCTTCCCTTCCCTTTACTTTCCTTCCCTTCTCCTTCTCCTTCTCCCTCTCCCTCTCCCTCTCCCTCTCCCTCTCTCTCTCCTTCCATTCCCTTCCCTTCCCTTCCTTTCCCTTCTCTTCTCTTCTCTTCTCTTCTCTTCTCTTCTCTTTTCTTCTCTTCTCTTCCCTTCTCACACTGCTTTCTCAAAGCATGTGGCCTGAGGTTTCAGTACCTGCTTACCACCTTGAACGGAGGATCAGGACAAGAAGGGCAAGATGGAAAACAGGCCTCTTCCTGCCAAGACAAGATCTGATTGCAAATCAAGATTGGGTTCATGTGTTAGAATGGGAGTTTACTTTCTGAAGCAGAAAAGTCATGAGTCTCCTAGAATCTCCCTCTAGGGTTGAATGAGACTGCCTTATCTGCTATGGTGTGAATATTTGTGTCCTTTCAAAATTCGTATGTTTAGACCTAACCCCTAAGGAAATAGTTTTGATAGGTAGAACCTCGGGAGGTGATGAGCTCAGGAAGGCTCTGCACTCAAGAACGGAATTAGCGCTCTTATAAAAGAGACTTGAGGCATGTTTGGTCCTCAGCTTGTGAATACACATAGCAGTTGCCATCTGTGAAGGGCGAGTCCTCACCAGACATCAAATCCATTGTTATCTTTGATTCTGGACTTTCTAGCTTCTAGAACTGTGAATAATAAAATTCTCTTGTTTATAATTTCTGTTGCTGCCAGGTGTGATGACACACGCCTATATTCCCAGCACTTGGGAGGCTGAGGCAGGAGGATTTCCAGGAGTTCCAGGCCAGCCTGGACTATAAAGGAAGTTCCAGGCCAGCCCGAGCTACACAGTGACACCCTGTCTCAAAAGCCAAAAAAAAAAAAAAAAAATTCTGTTATTTAGTATAATAAATTCTGAGATTTGTATACAGCCTGAATGGACTAAGGCATCACTTGAATAAATTTTAAGGACATGATGGATGACAGCAATAAAACTGTACTGTGATCACATCCCTCAAGTTAGGCATTCATTTCTTTTGGTAGTACTAGAGATTGAATCCAGGGAGCACTGAGGTATCCCCACATCCTCGAAAACTGAAAAATACTTTGAGATGGAGTCTCCATAAATTTCTCAGGCTGGTCTCAAATTTACAGTCCTCCTGCCTCAGCCTCAGAGTAGCTGGAATTACAGGTGTGTGTCACTACACTCAAAGGCTTAAAATGTTAATCCATTATGATGGGAACATGCTAATGTATAATAATGTATTACACGGACACATGACTTTGTAAATCTACTTTTGAAATGAATTTTAGAAAAGAAAAGAATCAGAGTCTCTCTGTTTAAGAATTCACACAAGTTTCTTCAAACTTATTTTTTGATTAAGTTGCCAGGTAGTTTCATTCAGCTCTCCTTTCTTCCCTTCCTGCGACTGACTGTTAAATAAGCCACAACAATCAGGCGACTTCCATCTGCTGTTCTATCAGTCTCAAACAATGTTTTAAAGTATTTTATATTTTTCTCTATTTCCGACTGGTCATCTAAACTAAATGGCCTAGGGTTTATCTTAATGATGAAAATATGACATCAACGATGGAAATAAAACAGGAATCTGTGCGATTAATAACCAATGCATATTGTGCAATAGCGAAGTTTTAAGTACTTTATATAAATTAGTCGCTAGCATCCTATGAGGCTGAAAATAGTGTAGTTGCTTCTACATGACAAATGAAGAATTTAAGATGTGAACTAATGTGTACAATGTCTTTTAGCTAAAGTGGGCCTGGGTACTGGCCGATGAATTCCAATGTAAAAACTCATTACTCAGAGAGTGTATTACCTCTCAGTCAGACCTTGGCTACACCTCACCACTACATGCAATCAGTAAAAAGCCCCAATCCTACACCCAATTGATCGTGCATTAGTTTCTTCCTTATTGTGCCTTCTATCTTGTATCAGGTCAAAACACTTTGGGTCTGAGCAATGGCCAGTCCTCCTAAATTTTCTTGTCTGTAGCTTTGCCAGTTCTACTTTTTTTCACATATATTTTTATTAGTGCATATTGGTTACACAGAGTGGCAGCACAGCAGAGGGCAAAGCAGAGGAGAAAAAGCTCGTAACAAGGAAGGCAGGAAGCAGCAAACCTTCCTCCTTCTTTCCCTTTTTATCCCACCCAGGCTGCAAGCTTATTGGCTGGAGGTGCCCACAGCCAGGGTGGGTCTTTCCTCTTTAGTAAATTCATAATTCACACCCAGAACTATGCTAAACCAATCAGTGTTGTACACTCATAATCCATTGTCACCCTTATGAACCAGTCTCTTCCTGAAGCCTAACCTATGAGTACATGAGGCTTTGGGCAAACATCTAGATATAAACCATAGCAATGCACAAAGCATACTTTGATCATTTTCACCTCTACCACATTATCTGCTTGTCCTGCCCTCCCCCAAGTTTGACATATTTTGAAAGATTCCAATATATATAATACACTTTGATTGTATCCATCCCCACAGTACCCTTCATTATAGGTCCTTCCTTTTACTCTTTATTCCCTTCCACTTGTCTAATTAATTCTACTTCTTGTCAAGTATATTTTTATATTTTTAAGTTATTTTCTTTAGTTAAATAAGTTACTACAAGGGTCCAATATCATTAAAATATTGTACATTCAAATACCACAAAAATTTTTTTGAATGAAGTGCAATTTGTTTTCATATCTCCCTTCCCCAAAGGTAACTATGGCTGCCAGCATGGTTTATATTCTCACAGACTTTGCCATACAAATATAGTTTTAAAAATATATAAATAGCACATTGCACATTTTGTTGGGTCTCACTTTTGTTACTTAACAATACATTTTGTAGATTTTTCTGTGACAATAATGCCTTGTATTGAGGTACGCTAGTTTATTTATCCATTTCCTTCAGTACCTGTGAGTCATTACCTATTTTTCATTATTACAAACTCGCACAAATGGGTGAATTTTATTTCCTTCCTTGTGCTTTTATGTGTTGTTCAGCTTTCCTACAATGTGTTTTGTAATTTTATGACGATTCTCCTTGCCTCTGGATCTGTGAATGAGCTCAGGGGCTGCTGTGGTTTGGATATAATTGGAGAAACCCCTGATTCAGATGTTGAAATTTAACAACCATCTCGATGCAGGACTGTAGTGTGTAGAAGGGGAGTGTTTGGGAAATGATTAGGATTAGATGAGGTCATCAGGGTGAAGCGCTCATGGCTGAATCACTGGTGGCTTTGTAAGAAGATCTGCACGCACGTGTGCTTTTCCTGTCTCTTACCACGGGGTCCCTGTACTGTCTCAGGAACTTTGCCAGTGAAAAGCATCACCAGACGTAGCCTCTCAGCCTGAGAGCCCCAGAATTCTGAGCTAGAATGAACTTCTCAGCCTCAGGTATTTCATTCTACTAATGAAAGCCAGACTGAGACAGTGGTTGGTTTGTCAAACTCTTATGCTCATAAAGCCAAACATTAAATCACCTGGAAGAAAATTGGATTGGCCGAGCTTAGAAAACACCCATGTTGTGGTCCAATCAGTTCAGACCAGGAAATCGAGATCATGCAAAGTAAACATAGCTGTTTGGGGTGAAAGTCCACAGAGGATAGTGGGACTATTGCCAGAAAATGGGGAGGCAAAGTAAATGTTGATCTCCTCTGGGGATAGCTGCTACCATCCATGATGTGGTGTGAATGCTTATGTTCTTTCCAAAATTCATTAACTGGAACTAATCCCCAAGGCAGTAGTATCAGAAGGTGGGGGCCTTGGGTGGTGATTATTTCATGAGAACTCATCCCTCTCAAATGTAATGAAGACCCTTACAGAATAAATTTCCCCTACTGCCTTCTGCCCCTCTGTCGTCTGAGGACACACTATTTGTTCATGTAGCAATGAGACCCCACCTTGACACACAGAAGGCAACTTTCAGACACCAAACCTGCCAGTGCCTTGACCTTGAATATCCCACTCTCCAGAATTATAGGAAACAAATTTATATTATTTATAAATTACTCAGTCCTGGGTATTTATTAAATAGCAGCACAAGTAGACTAAGCCAGTGTCAGAGGAGTTAGTGGCTATGTTTGAAGGCTCTGGGGATTCTAATCTATCAAGCTGAGTAAGTTGGCTTTGTATTTTGGTTTATTCTTCAGCAAGAATTTATTGAATACCTGCTACGAATCAGGTGCTGCTTTAGAATACAGTTAAGCTAAACGGGCATGGTAGAGAGAGGGAAATAATAAGTAAAATACAAGAGTAGAATGTATTTGGTTTACAAAAGCAAAGCAATACGTAACATCAGTATTCAGCAAAACAGACAATAGAGAGGCCTCAGATACCAGCTTTGCAAGATGGCAATTGATGAGAATCTGAAGTTTCTCTTACATCATCTAGAAGAGATCTGGGCTGTCAACTGGTTTACTGCTTTCCCTGGAAACTCATGATGAGCATCTCTTCCCTCTCACAGCTCCTCTGAGGCACTCAGTTCTATCTGTGTATTGTTCTTTGTATACAACCCCAGGAGATGACAAAATGTGATGATCAGGAATTACCCAGTAGATGTTCAGTAAATGCTTAAAACAATGAAAGAACGAACTAAGAAATAACAAAATGATTTGGATGCTTTTTTTTTCCTTCCCAATGCAGGGCCTCACTTAAGTAGCTCAAGGTGGCCTTAAACTCACTATGTAGCCTAGGCTGGCCTCAAACTCACAAGGATCCTCTTGCCTTAGGCTCCCATGTGCTGTTACAGGTATGCGCCACCACGGGCAGCCTGATTTGAACTTTCCTGACCACATTTTATTACTGTCTGACTAAAGCCCTTAATGAGTCCTTGGTAGTAGGATTTTTCTACTTTGTTTCTATCTTCATGATTTTATTTTTGGGAAAATCATTCTCCCATTTGCCTTACGTCCTCTTTCTCCATCTACCTGCTTGGTGACTTTTGCCCACTGGCAACATTTCGAGTGCTATGGCTATCGTTGTATGAATTTATTTTGCAATTTTGAAATTGACTTACTTCTCTATTAAATATATGTTAAGAGGCTTGAAAAACCACACCTTCCCCTGCTATTGCTTTACATGCCTTGTATTTTACTTATTTATTTATTTTTTGGTACTAGGGATTGAACTCATGATCTTGTGTTTGCCAGGCAGGCACTTACACCACTGAACTAAATCCCCAGCCCCCATGCTATGTATTTTGGATCAATCTATAGCTTACATTATAAGAACTTTTATTTTAATCCAATTTCTGTCTACCAAGGAAGTTTTTTAAATTCTAGCAGAAAAAAAATCATGTAGAAATAAAAAAACAGCAAGATTTTCACATTAAGTTCTAACTGGGTCTCAATTGGACTAATGATGATAATAATAACAAATACCCATTAGGTGTTTTTTGTGTGCTTAATAACGTGTGGATTACAGTAAAAGCTAAACCTTATGGGTTTAGCTATTATTCAACTCTGCTGTCAGCCTTTGTCCTCCACACTTTACATATTTTGATTCATGATGTCCACAACGACCTTATGCAGAGAATTATCCTCATTTTTTAGGTGGAAAAATGAAGCCATAGGAAGTACAAGCACCTGGCCATAGTCATATAGCTGCTGAATAGAAATTCTGGGGTTCATGTCCAGGCAGTCTGACTCTACTCCCTTACCTGTGACACCAAACTGCTCTTGGCTACTGTGTTCATTTTTGTTAAACCAGATGTTAGAGTCTTCTAGTTCTTATCAAAGCACTTTCAGTTTTACATTTGTCTGGCTGTGTTAGCAGTTTTTTATAGCTGAGATAAAAATACCTGAGAAAATAATCTCAGTGGAGAAAATATTTACTTTGGCTCATGGTTTCAGAGGTTCCAGTCCATGGACACTTGGCTCTGTTGGTTCTGGGCCTGTGGTAAGGCAGAAACATTATGGTAGGAGCTTGATGTGGGGCAGAGTTGCTTTTCTCATGGCAGAGTGTGAAGAAGGGGCTGGAGACAAGGCACACTCTTGAGGGCACACCTCCTGGGGCCTACTTCCTCCAACTAGGCCCATCTCCTAAAGTTTCCACAACCTCTCAATAATGCTATAAGCTATGAACTCATCAATAGGTTAATACATTGATGCTGTCAAAGCTCTCATGATGTAATCAATCCCCAGTAGCCCCATCTCTGAACATCGTTGCGTTAGGGGCCAAGCCTCCAACATGTGAGCTTTTGGGGTCCACTTTAGTTCCCAGAACCAGGGGAACTTCATGTTAGTGGTGCCTACCTCCAATTAATCCTCTGTGGGGGATTAAATGAAATTATAATGCCTAGTGCCTAGAACAGTACATGACCTACACTGAGTATTCGACCAATGCTCTCTTCCCTTTTTCCATTTTAAGATCTTATTAATTTGTCTTTCAAGAACGAATGATCCTTGATCACTACAAATTGCTCTCTGAAGATCAGTTTGTTCTCTGAGACTGCACTGCAAAAATTGAAAATGAGACTGTTTCCAGTGATTGTCATTATCTTAAAACCATTTTATGTTCTTGTAATGCCAGAGAGAAATTTCTGCTCTCACAGTGCTGAAGGCCATGATGGGAGTCTGAAGTCAAGTGTTGTTGGCAGGAACACAGTACTTCTATAAGCTCTGCTGTTTGCAGTTTCTGGTGTCTGTTGCTGGACTTGTAGTAGCATTACTGTGATTGCTGTCTCTGTCTTTACATGGCCTCCTCTCCTAGTCATCAAATCCCTCTCACGTGTCCCTTATCAATATACTTATGGGATCTAGGACCCACACTGATAATTCAGAATGAGCTCATCTTAAGATCCTTAGTTACATCTACAAAGATTCTTTTTTCAAATAAATTCATATGTTTTAGGTATTAGGGAGTAGACTTATACTTTCAGGGACCACCATTCAATCCACTGCCAGGGATTAATAATTGTGCATGTGGGTAAAAAAAAATCCCTGGTTCTGTTTGTGCTGCATATTTGATGGATAAGACCCTCTCAAAATGGTTTATAAAAATGATTTGTTTTTCTTTCTAAAAATGAAAGAAAAGAAGTTTCTTGTCTCTCTGTCCAGTTGCTGGGAAGATGACAACCATAATTTATTGTTGCCTTTCCCTAAGACCTCAATGGGCTTATATTAGTCGTGTTGCTTAATGATGGGGATACATTCTGAGAAATGTGTATTTAGGTGATTTTGTAATTGTGCAAGCATCATAAAGTGCACTCACACAAACCTAGATGGTACAGATCAATCACCTGCCATGGCCTCTTGATGCAATCAATAAACATGGTAAACATGAGATGCACGTGGCTTCAGCTATCATAACATGGTATAGTAACAGTATTTTATTGTTTAACCAAACTGTCTTTAGAATAAGCTATTATTACACAATATAAAAATAAGAGCCTCCTATTCAAAACAAATCACTCTAGATTTAGAAAGTCTTGCTTTTATAAATGAATGTTATTTTATATCTATTTTCATACCTTTTTGTTCTTCCCTACTAAACTGATGATAATTTACAGTTTCCATATAGTAAGTATTGTCACTGTGCATGGAAACTGGCAAAACTGCAAATAAGAATTACAATTTGAATTCACAGAAAATATTTCAAATGGCCAACTCTGAAGAGGAGGTCAGGGTGTGTTCTGAGACACATATTATTGTATTACTATCACATTTTCTCATGTTTCTATACCTATATTTTCTAAAAATTAGGGACAATAAACAGGTAGAAAGCAAGAAAAGGAAAATGCAGATTTTTTATTTGAAAGACTACATCTTAATAATAAAGATGGATAACTTCTAACTTCTATATTACCACTTTAGTCACCAAAAAATAGGAAGAATAATAGTTACCCACCTCACCTGACACTAATAAAATCAAAATGAATTTAATTGAAAAGTTTAAAATGAAAAGAAAAAAGGTGTCTAGAATTCTACTGTATTTACCTATGATTTTTAAAAATAAATGCATGAAATTTCCATGGAAAATTGTTAAGTGTTTAGACAATGAATAAACAAGTATTTTAAATTTTAAGCTCAATTTGAATTTAGAATCTTGAGTTTCATTTCTTTTAGGAACTTTCACCTATTTTTATAACTTTAATTTTAAAAGAATTGTTTTACATTTCCCTTTATAGAAAAATTCAAGATGAGCTACGTTTGAAATTACTTCACAAGTATCAGTTGAAATGAAACTACTGATTCAACTTAAGGTGTATAAACTAGTATTTCAATTAGGAGCAATTTCAAAGCAATTTCTCTACAAACACTGAAATAAGTTGCAACAGATTTGGAAGAGAAAATAATTTATCCTACCATTTTAAAATATGGCAGAAACAGAATCTAGCAGTAATGTATCTACTGAAATATCAAGAGTAAGAATAAACTTTAAAGTCTTTATGGACAATATATGTGGAAAATTTGAATACCTATTAAGATCGACAGTATTCTTACTCTTCCTAATCTAAATGAAAGGGAAAAATATATACAAATGTGTCTATTCTAATACATAAAAAACTGTGTTCAGATTTGTATGGAAAAAAAAGGCAAGAGAAAAATTTTCCCACTGTCAAATTTAAATTTTATAAATATAATGCCTATAAAATTTAAATTAGTAGATACCTTATGAGGGATGATTGAAAACAAAAACCAATCTGCAAATCCCTAAAATGCCAAACCAAGTAAAATATAATCTGATTGTTTTCATTGTTGGTTATGTTGTCCTCTTGCAAAATGACAGGCAAAATCATACTTGTTTTTACATTTGCATCCACATATATTACACTGAAAAGGATTTTCATACCCATGACATCCCATATGAATAGTGTAAAGGATATTGTCCGCAAAGTACATGTCACAGTGCGGGCAGCGGTGCAGAAGTTGAGGGTCCTGGATCGGCAGGGTTGGGGCTGGAGTACTTGGCGGGCTGTTTCCTATGCTGGGAGTACTGGTGTGGGCACTCGGTTCACTGCTGGAACCTGCCACTGGACTGTAGTTCCTATCGCTGTGTGAAGGCCGAGGCTTGGGGCTTTCGGGAGAGCTCTGAGGAATACTTTCCGACACAGCGGAGACTACTGCTTGGGCAGAGGGCTGCTGAATCATGAAAGGCTTTTCATCAGGGCCGAGGACTCCATCGGTGGATACAGGGTTCTGGTTTTCAGGTGGCAAACTGGACAACTGTCCTGTTAGAGTGGAAAGCTGTACTAAAGGGTTGTCAACCATGAGTTTTTGGGGGTCCTTTGGTAGGCCACCAACTGGTGTAGTTTTCACCATACTTTCATAGGTGTCAGTCTGGAGAGTTGGGATTTCATGGGTAACATCATGAAGGTAGTCTAGTTTCTGAACCACCATGGAAGGTGGACTTAAGTTGATCAGTGCTTTTCTGCTATACCCCAGATTGCTGGTTTTCTTCTGAGAAACCCCCCACATTTTCTTGCTGCTCAAGGAAGATCTACCACCTTTCCCTGGCACCATCTTATGCTTGCGCCTACGATGATGGCACAAATTACTTTGATCGCTGCAGCGGAAGGAACATAATTCGCATTTGTATGGTTTTTCTCCGGTGTGGGAACGCATGTGGGCTTCCAGATGACGCTCGTAAGCCGATGCAAACGGACATAAATGACATCTATGAGGTTTTTCACCCGTGTGGATTCTAATGTGCTCGATAAGCCGTGCTGTTCCTTTGCTGGCATAATTGCAGTACCGACACTTGAGTTTCCCATCAAAAGTCCTTTCAAACTCGTCCACTAACATTCCTGAGTTTTCATCCAGAGAAACTTCGACAGACGGAGGGTCCAGTCCATTTCGATCACTATCTGGTCCAGCTCCCTGAAACGCCTCTGTGGCTCTGTCTCTACTAACCGACCCAGAAATCATGTTCACGTGATGGGTCTGCTGTGTCAAGTATTCCTGAAAATCTTTCACGAAGTCCAAAGGTTCTGGTTTCTTTTCACCCATTTCTGCTTTTTTTTTTCTTTAAAATTTAAAATTGATCCTACCTTTTCACCCCTAATCAATTCCCTCTTTTTCTTGCCACTCCAACATTGTTGAAATGTAGAATAAGAGAAATATACTCTGGAGACACAGCAAGAGACCCCGAGAGGCCATGGAGGGAATTTCAACCAAAATTCAAAGGCCGTGCAGAAGTCACCTGACCACCGCACCGAGGGACGAGGGAAGAGGGAAGAGCAACCCCCACCGCCCTGCTCCAGGCAGCTGCCGCTGGCTGCCGTTGCTGCCCCCGCTGCCGCCGCCTCCGCCGTCACCGTTGCTGCCGCCAGCGCCCTGGTTGCTGCGTATTCTGATAGAGTGTTATGCCGTAAACTCATTTTTATCCGTGGAAGAAACATATTCTAAAAATAATAAGCATAGTACCGAAGATATACAAACCACTAACGTATGTTATTATCGTCAACGATAAAGTACTCCCCTAATTACACGCGGTATAGTTTCCTACAGCTGGCGTTGTGGGAGGTTTATCCCCAGCCACATCGCCATCGTCACATGAATGATGGATTGCGCCACGTGTGACACAGGCTATGCTGTCTCTAGGTGATGGCCATTTTCCAGCGCCATTATAACCTTTTTCTATTTTGTGGCAGTACTGAGGATCAAAACTAGGGATTTGCATGTGCTAACATGTGCTCTTAGACATTATAATCTCATGTGATCACTGTATGTGTGTATGTGGCCTGCTGCTGACTTAAACATTGTTATGTAGCTCATGAGTGTATTTGTTTCTCTGTCTCTCTGTCTCTGTCTCTGTCTCTGTCTGTCTCTGTCTCTCCCTCTTTCTCTGCCTCTCTCTGTCTGATAAGCAATTGACTCATGCAATTTTACAAGTTGGAGATTCCAAATCCGCTAGTGTCAGCGGCAGGTTGGAAACTTAGGAGAGTCAATGGTGCAGATGCGGTGCAAAGGGATTTGCTGGAGAAATTTTTCTTATTTCTGCAGGGATCAGTCTTTCTGTTCTACTTCAGCCTTTGACTATTTGGACAAAACCCACCCACACTACCGAGGGCAACCTGCTACTATATCAATGGACCTGTTATTCTCATAAAACAACATGCTCGTGGAAACACTCAGTGTTCTAGTTTGGATCTTAAGTGTCTCCCAAAAGCCCATGTGGTAAAGGATTGTTTCCCAAGAATGGCATTACTGGGAAGTGGTAAAAACTTTAGGAAGCAAGGCCCAGAGTTGTTGGGGTGTACCTTTGAAGAGGATAATGGACCTTGGGCTCCTCCTCTTCTTTCTTTCTAATTTTCCAGCCAAGAGGTGAGTGATTTTACTCTGCCATGCTCTTCTGCCTTAGTTCCAAAGCAAGGGGACCAACCAACCATGGACTGCAAACATTGGGTCAAAAGAAAACTTTTCTCTTTATAAATCAATAATCAGCTGGTTTTATGGCACATGCTTATCATCTCAGCACTCTGGGAGACTGAGGTAAGAGGACGGAATGTTCAAGCTCAACCTGAGTGGCTTAGCTACTTAGCAAGAGCCCATTTCAAAAATTAAAAAAAAAAAAAAAAAAAAAAAAAAAAAAAAAAAAAAAAAAAAAAAAAAAAAAAAAAAAAAAAAAAAAAAAAAAAAGGAAAAGAAAACAGGGCTGGATATAGCTCAGTGTGAAGACCCTGAGTTCAATCTGTAGTACTGCAAAATGAAGAGATACATTGATAATCTCAGGTGATTGTTAAAATAACAGTAATGTGACTAACATGCCCAGAATAATGTCTGACCAAATATCTGGGTACTTTTGAGGCCCAGCCAAGTTGATACATAAAATCAGCCATAGCAGGGCTTTCTAGTTGAGTCTGCAAACATCAAGCACTTACTATGTCACAAAACCCAGGAACCCAGTTTGGGTTCTCAAAAAAGCATTAATTAGGAGTGGGCAAAGTCTGATGCAAAAATTGAATTGTTTACCTGGTGACAAGTTCCAAATAGGCAACCTTACGAACTCTCTCTCTCCCACTGATCTGGCACCCACTGGAGCGCAGGAGACCTGGCAGTCGCTAATACGCTCCAGCTCCAGAAAAGCAGACGCAAATGAGGGAGCATGGGGTGGGGGAAGCTCACTGGGGGTTAATAGCACAGTGAGAAGCCTGGCAGAAAAGACCTAATCACTTAATAAATGTCACCCCTTTGAGCAAACTACTAAGCTGCTCCAGACCTCAGTATTCCCATCTTAAAATGGTAATAATAGTGCTACATCATAGAATTGTTATGAGGATAAAATGAGAGCTCATTGAATGTAGTGTCAGCCTCATGAGAATGATAACAGTAAGTATCCTGATTTGAATGCTATTCTGTGATGTGCCCCTGGTCTCTCCATTTTACAGATGAAACAACTGAGGCTTTTGTTAAGTAGGACCAAGACAGTGTAATGGCAGACATTAATCTTATTAATCATTGTTTTTGCTAACCACTGAATTAGCTTTACTCCCTTGGCCCCTTCCATCTGCAGATAAAAGTAACTCCTATATATTAATGTATTACGAAGACTTAAAGGGTAAATGTGAGAAGTACTTTGAGGATGGTTGACATGCTTTGTTTTAAGGAATTTTGGCCCATGTTTAAGCAACTGACAGTTGGTATCACTTATTTCATTTTTTAAAAATCTTAACTTTGGCAGAGCTACTTTGTTTTCCAAAGAGCTTAAAGCTCTGGAAATCTGTTCTAGGTTTCTTAATTAACTAGGGAGGTTGCAAAGCTCAAGAAATAATTGAGAATTCCTTCATAAACTAAAGGAAGTTCATTTGATCTTATAGATGGCACTTTTGCAAATAATCGTGTTTACTTTATATAGTGAAGAATGCTTCCTAAATGTGATCTAGTCTGGATCAGCAGGATATTTAACAGCTGGTGAATCCACAGTGACACAGGTATGGTGCAGGTCAGGCTGGTCCCACCTTTGTAGCATGGATCACTTGCCAGCTTTTAGGGTTTCAGGGTTAGAAAACTTACAAAGGGGGGTGGTGGTGCTGCAAAGAGCAGCTGAACTGACACAGCAGCCACTGCTGCATGAAAATGATGACCACGACAATGACAGCTAACATAAACTGTGCTGATTACTTTCTGTGTGCCATGCAGCACTGAGAGAAAGAAAGACTCACGTGTGAGGTCTCCCTCTGTCCCTCCGGATTTGAAAGATATAGGTTTAATTCTGAGTCATAACAGACAAGCCACAAGGCCACCTAAGTTTCCCACAGTGTCTTAGTGATTTTCCTCATTGCTGAGACAAAATATCTTACACCTAAAGTTAAATAAGAAAAGGTTTGTTTGGCTCACAGTTTGTAGGGGATTCAGCCCATAATCCAACTGGCTCCAAGGCATGGTGGCTTTGCAGAGAACAGCTCATGTCTTCTAGAAGGAAGCAAAAGCAACAAGGGAGGGACCTTAATAGAATCTTTCTGCCCCTTTTATATTGTATCTAGGCTACTGGCATTAGGGTGGTGCCAAACCAATCAGTGGACTGATTTAGTAATCATACACCCTTGATCCCAGCATCATATACTCTTGATCCAGCCCCACCTATGACTACACGAAGCTTTAGGGTGACATCTAGACACAAGCCACAACACATGGTCACTTAGCTTGATTGATGATAAATGTGTGATTTGAACCCAGATCCATATCACTGTTAGACTGTAACTTTATATCTTCTACCGTGTGACACTATAACAGCTAATGGAAGCTTCTGAAATTCTTTCCTCTATACTTTCTCCTCGTGGAGAATGAGTAGACTATGTATTTCTTTGTTCTTTCACATTCCCTGATTGTTACTCAAGACAGAAGACAAATGCTTACCATCTGCAAAGGAACACAAATTCATGTAAACTTAATTTTGTCCAGAGGAAGAGAAGCAGGCAGGACAAAAGTCCTCCAGAATTTTCTTTTAGATTTTTTTATTTTAAAAAGCAAAACATAAAAAGGGTAGAAATAATACAGAATTAAAAAAAAACAGTAAAAAATCAACACTAGTTAACATATTGCATATTGTAACCTTAGAAGTAGTTGTTCAAGTTACAAGATCTAGGCATAAAAAATGATCAGACAATCAAATAATGACAACACAAGCTATTCTTCTTGATGAACTAACAGAATTAGTAGTATAGTTGTCTATCTTGCACACTTATACATACATACAGTTATATGCATATACCTACATACATGTAATCTTTTCCTTTCTTTCATTTCTCCTTTCCCCTATCTCAGCTGTTCTTTAATTTTGCGCACTTTCTTTCCTTACCATTATTATAATATCTTTTGTACACTCTGGATCTTATTACTCTTTCAGTTTATTATTATTACTGTTCATTTTTTACACTAGGGAGACACTACGATATTTACAAATATGAGTCTGATTTATTTCACTTATAAGTGTAGTCTCAAGTTGACTCCATTTACCTATAAAAGCCTCAAAATCATCCTTTTTTATAGCTGAATAATACTCCATTGTATAAAAATACCACATCTTTGTCATCCATTCTGCAGTTGATGGGCATTTTGGTTGTTTCCAAGGTTTATCTATCACAAATTGTGCTGCTACAAACATGGGTGCACATATACCACTGTGACATGACATTTTCAATTTTCCTGGGAAAATACCCAGAAGGGGAATAGCTGGATTGAATGGAACTTCCAATTCTAGTTTTTTGAGGAATCTCCACACTGATTTGCACAGTGGTCGCACCAGTCTACACTCCCACCAACAGTGGAGAAGTGTTCCTTTTTCCCCACAGCCCCACCAACGTTTGTTATCAGTTGATTTCTTGATGGCAGCCATTCTTTCTGGAGTGAGATGGAATCTCAATGTTGTTTTAATTTGCATTTCTCGAATGACCAGTGATGTTGAGCATTTCTTCATGTATCTATTTGTCATTTGTATTTCTTCATCTGAGAAGTGCGTGTTCATCTCAGATGCCCAATTTTGGATTGGGTCTTTGAATTTGGGGGACCTGATGTTTTTCAATTCTTTATATGTTCTGGATATAAGTCCTTTGTCTAAGGAACAGTTGGCTAAAATTCTTTCCCATTCTGTGGGTTTTCTTCTCACTTTATTGGTGATTTCTTTTGAAGTGTGAAAACTTTAATAAGATGAGATTCCAGTTGTTGATTCTCTGAAGTACTTCCTGTGCGGTTTGCGTTTTGTTCATGAGCTCTTTGCCTACCCCTATGTCTTAAAGATTTCTACCTACCTTGTCTTCCAGTAGATTTAGTGTTTCTCTTTTAATATTTAGATCTTTGACCCATTTTGACTTTAGTTTAGTGCACGGTGTTAGACATGGGTCTAGTTTCAGTCTTTGGCATGTGGAAAGCCAATTTTTCCAGCACCATTTATTAAAGAGGCTATCTTTCTTCCAGTGAACATGTTTAGCCCCTTTGTCAAATATAAGGTGACTGAGTGTCTTTGTAGTTGTATTTGCATCTTTTAATCTGTTTCATTGATCCTCAGGTTTATTTTTTTGCCAATACCATGCTGATTTTATCACTGTTTCTCTGTAGTACAATTTCAAGTCAGGGATTGAGATGTTTCCTGCCTTGCTTTTGTTGCCCAGAATTGCCTTTGCTATTCTAGGTCTCTTCTGTTTCCAAATGAATTTTAGGAATGTTTTCTCTGGATCTGTAAGGTATGTTAATGGTATTTTGATTGGGACTGCTTTAAATCTGTGTAAAAGTTTCATGAGTATGGACATTTTCACAATTTTGATTCTTCCTAACCAAGAGCAAGGGATATCTTTCCATTTTCTAACATCTTCTTCAATTTCCCTTTTTAGAGTGTTACAGTTTTCAGCATATAGGTCTTTTACATTCTTTGTTAGGTTGATTCCTAAGTACTTCATTTTTTTTGGATGCTATTGTGAAAGAAGTTATTTCCATAATTTCTCTCTCAGTGAGTTTGTTGTTTGGGTACAGGAATGCTATTGAGTTTTGAGTGTTGACTTTGCATCCTGCTATACTGCTGAATTTGTTTATTAACTCTAGTAGCCTTTTGATGGAATTTTTAGGGTCTTCTATGTAGAGTATCATGTCATCTGCAAATAGTGATAATTTAACTTCTTCCTTTCCTATCCTTATTTCTTTTATTTCTCTCTCTTGTCTGATTGCTCTGGCTAATGTTTCCAGAACTATATTGAATAGGAGTGGTGATAGTAGATATTCTTGTCTTTTTCCTGATTTTAGAGTGAAAGCTTTCAGTTTTTGTCCATTTAGTATAATGTTGGCTGTCAGTTTGTCATAGATCACTTTTGTCAGATTGAGATAAGATACCATCTATTCCAAGTTTCTGTAAGGTTTTTATCATGAACAAGTGTTGGACTTTATCAGAGGCTTTTTCTGCTTCTATTGAGAAGATCATGTGATTTTTGTCTTTGGCTCCATTGATGTGGTGTATTACATTTATTGATTTGCTTATGTTAAACCATCCCCTCATTCCTGGGGTAAATCCCACTTGGTCATGATGTATAATCTTCTTGATGATTTTCTGCATTCTATTTGCCAGTATTTTATTAAGAATCTTTGCATTGATGTTTATTAGGGAGGTTGGCCTATAGTTCTCCTTTTTGGTTGGGTCTTGCTCTGGTTTTGGTATCAGAGTAATACTCGCCTGCAGGAATGGATTAGGGAGGATCGCTTCCTTTTCAATTTCATTGAAGAGTTTGAGAAGGATTGGCATTAAATCTCTAAATTTCTTGTAGAATTCAGCTGTGACCCCATCAGGACCTGGGCTTTTCTTTGCGGGTAAGTTTTTAATCATGTTTTCAATTTCAGTAGCTGATACCGGGTTATTCAAAATTGTTTTATCTTCTTGATTTAGCTTTGGTGATTCATACATTTCTAGGAATTTGTCCATTTTTTCTGTGTTTTCCACCCTATGTGAGTAAAGATTTTCAAAGTAGGTGTTCATGATCTTCTGAATTTCCATGGGAACCGTAGTAATTTCTCCCTTTTCATTCCTTACTGCATGAATTTGAGTTTTTTCTTTCTTTTTCTTGATAAGGTTGACTAGAGGTTTATCAATTTTGTATATTGTCTCAAAGAACCACTTCTTCGATTCATTAATTCTTTGTATTGTTTTCTTAGTTTCAATTGTGTTAATTTCTCCTCTGATCTTTATAATTTCCTCTCTTCTATGAGGCTTGGGTTTGACTTGCTCTTCTTTTTCTAGAAGCTTGAGGTATAGCATTAGGTTGTTTATTTGTGCTCATTCTGTTTTCTTGATGTGACAATTTATTGCTATATATTTTCCTCTTAGGACCACTTTCATTGCACCCCACAAGTTTCAGTATGTTGTATCTGCATTTTCATTGAATTTTAGGTATTGTTTAATTTCTTCTTTAATTTTATCTGTAACCCATTGGTTGTTCAAGGGGTTGTTATTTAATTCCATGTGTTTATGTAGGTTTTGCAGTTTCTTTTGCTATTAAATTCCAATTTCAGTGCACTATGATGAGATAATATGCATGGGATAATTTCAATCCCTTTGCATTTACTTAAGCATGTTCTATGGGTTAATATATGGTTTATTTTAGAGAACATCCAATGTGCAGCTGAGAAAAATGTGTACTCTGATGTTGTTGGGTGGAACACTCTGTAAATGTCTACTAAGACCATTTATTCACAGGTTTGATTCAGTTCTGTTATTTCTTCGCCAACTTTTTGTCTAGTTGATCTATCTCTTTGTGACAATGGGGTATTAAGGTCCCCTGTTTGAATTGTGTTATTGCATATTTGGTTTTTCATGTCTATTAGTATTTGCCTTATACAGTTGGATGCTCCTGTATTTGGTGCACATATATTTATGATTGTTAGGCCTTCCTGAATTTTTCACTTAACAAGTATGTAGTGATGTTCTTTATCTCTTTTGATCATTTTTGGTTTGAAGTTTACACTGTCTGCAAACAGAATAGCTACCCCTGCTTCTTTCCGGGTTCCTGTCACTTGGAATATTGTTTTCTATCCTTTGACTTTTAGGCTGTGAGTTTCCTTTTGAGTCATATGTGTTTCTTGTATACAGCATACTGTTGGATCCTGTTTCTTGATCCATTCTGTCAACCTATTTCTTTTAATAGGTGAATTGAGGCCATTTACTTTGATGGATATGACTGATATGTACTGGCTCAACTTTTTCATGCTATTTTCCTGTTGTTGGTTTTCTGTTTTTCCCCCTCGTTTAATTGCTTGCCCTGTCTGGTGGTTTCTTTCTGTTGTTGTTCTAGGAATTTTAGTCATTTTTATCTCTCTCTAGTATGTCTTCCAGTACTCTTTCTGGGGTTGGTTTGGTGGACATGAATTTCTTCAGTTGCTCTTCATCATGGAAGTATCTTATTTCTCCATTAAATTTCACAGAAAATTTTGCAGGATATATCAATCTGGGTTGAAAGTTGTTTTCTTTCAGGGCTTGAAACACCTCACTCCAAGCTTATCTTGACTTGAGAGTTTGTGCTGAGAAGTATGCCGTGATTCTAATAGGCTTTCCTTGATAGGTGAGTTGTGTCTTTTCTCTAACACCTGAATTTCTAGGATCTTAATTATTATGTCTGGGTGTAGATTTATTTTGGTTATGACTGTTTGGCATTGCATATCCCTCACTTATCTGCATATAAGATTCTTTTCCCATGTTTGGGAAATTTTCTGCTATTTCTTCTGTTGATAGTTTTCCTATGTCATTTGCATTGACCCCTGCATCTTCATTGATGCCTGTTAGTCTTATATTGTTTCTCTTTGTATCATCTTGAAACTGTTGAATTGTCATTTCTTGCTGCCCCGTTATTTTTAAAAGTTCTTTCCTTTCATGATTGCTAGCTGTGATCCTGTCCTCAAGGTCCAAAATTCTATCCTCAGCTTCATTCAAATAGTTTTGCCAGCTTTCAATATAATTTTTTATTTCTTGGATATCTCTTTGAATTTGTTTCATGTATTCTACTTCTTTTGTATATTGTTCATTCATGGTTTCCATCATTTTCTCATGCTCCTGTCCTTTTTTATCTATGTCTTCTCTAGCTATGCTGAGCAACTCCTTTATTAAGATTGTCATTTCTTTCTTTACACGAGAGATTATTTCTAATCTGATTTCCTCTATAGCCTCATGGATTTTTTTTTCACTTGCTATCTTTTCAGAAATTTCAGGTGTGTGACTTTTAATGTTCTCTATGTCAAGGTCTCCTGTACTTGCTCCTGATGGACTGGATGTTTGAGATTGCATTTTGCTTTTTTGTTTTATCATTTTCACCTCTTGAGTTAGTATTTGGTCTTTCTTTTTTTTTTTAATATTTTATTAATAATAAAAGACAAGACAGAAGAGAATCCCCCATACTTGCTACATTGCCTGCTGTAAAGAGATGCTTGGGTTGCTGACCAGAGGCCTGGCCGAATCTACAAAACAAAAGTTGGTTGATGTTCCTTGGTTGCTATCAATTTAGCCAGACCTCCGAAACAGCAGGTTGCAGACCTGGGGCGGGGAGTGTTTGTCCCTGATTCCAAGCCCGTGCGCCGGTGCCACTCGGGCCGGGCGGGGGCCCCGCAAGGGGCCCTTCTTGTTCTCCTCCAGGGTCCTGGGGTCAGGACCCCGGAAGGCAGTCCATATTGCGTCCTGATTGGTGCCTGCGCCACTCGGGCCGGGCGGGGGCCCCGCGAGGTGCCCTTCTCGTTCTCCTCCCTAGTATTTGGTCTTTCAATCCCATGAGTCTCAACTGTCCGTAGTGCATGTCTTGGCATCCTGCTGTGTGGTTGATGTTTGTTTGGTCCCACAGTGAA
>RJWM01025728.1:0-28924 GCA_004363535.1 Dasyprocta punctata | reverse complement strand
ATATGTGCCATCATTTTGATGTCATATATTTTCACAACAATAAAAAACAAAGTAGCTTTCAAACAATGCTCATGAAACTTGCCATGGATCGGGCATCAGTATATTTACTCCACTGAATAATTTATATGAACGGTAGCTAAAATTCTTATGTTACAGTTTATATTAAGTATCACTACTGTAATCTGCTATAATAACTTTCGTCTCATTTACATACCTTCCTTTGTATGCATGGGAGAAATTCTTAATCCACTGTCATGTCTCCCTGAATATCACCATAAAAAATGCATCTAAGATTTGAATAATACTATGTCCTGATTAAAAGCATTTTCTTGGTTTTCTATGGGATACCTGAACAAAGGATGTATTCACTTATTCGGACAGTTTCCATTTCACCCTCAAATTAATTTTGGTATTCCTGAAGTATTAACCAGTTTAACCAGTGACAAAAGAAGGTAGGGAAAATTTTATCATGATCAAGTTAACCAGCTGGAAACTTGCACACATTGAATTTTAATTATCTTTTGCTTGAATTTTGCTCAAATGTTGTAAAAATAAGATAAGACATTTAGGTGAAACCTGGGATGGTATTTCTAATTTTCATAATGAATCCCAACATCACATTTTCAAGGTCTTCTGTTGTTCACTTTAGCAGAAAATCACTAACCACATGAATCTCTACCACAAGGCAAACCCAGTATTTTGATACCACTTCCCATTAGATACTGCCTTCCTGTGACTGCCCATTTCAGTGCACAGTAACTTATTTAAACACTTACCAAGACCAACATTTTCTTTTCCTTTAGACAAGTTTTGCTGCTAGTTCCCCAATACATGGCCCTCCACATACCCATCTCTGACATCACTTCATCTGGAACAACTAAATACATGATTCTTAATCCCAGATACTGTCAATGTATTTGTCAATTGCATTATGAGCTTCTAAAAAAGCTCCCTTGTTGGATATTTATGTATTATTTATCTCATGGCAGTCTGCTAAATCTCATACATTTTCATTGTCTTTAACACAAGGTAGGAGTGTGCAATGGTATATACTTATTCTCCTATGGGTCAAGAGTTTTGCTCCATTTTTCTCAGTTCACTGATTCCAATTAAATCATTTTACACTGTTTCATGGAGGGGACTATGTTACTGGGTATGAAATAATTCTCTTCCAGAAAACTCTAACAGTCAAAACGGTGGTCTCTTAAGCTCACTATTTGCCTTCTCTGTCAAATTAGAAATTCCTTAGCATATATTGCATCAAACACTGTGACCTTCACAATAGAAAATAAAAGTTATCATTATTCCTTTCCAGCAAGTAAAAGAGTGGAGACGCAGATTGAAGCAAGAAACTGGCAACTGGGGCCATGCACAATGCCTGTGTAATGCAGGGGACCCACTCATACATGTGACAGGGATGCTGCTCATTCAAAGAGAAGGACGTGCCCAGATATCCCTGGGGACACTACAAATAAGTATACACAAGTCACCTGTCACCATGATTCTCAGAGTTAGGAATCCACACTAGCCTTAAGCATAAGAGAAGCAGCCCATCAGGGATTCTTCTTGATGAAAATCCCCAAACATGTCCCCCAAATTCTCCACATAATCTCAAAACTAACAGCTCTGAGTTTAAGCATGCAAGACTTCTTGTTTTCAAGGGAGTGAAGTAATTTTTCTTCAATCTATTTTCTTTATGAGGCCACAAGGAAGTAAAAATGAGGAAACACAAGCCAAAGACTATCACAAAATTAAAGTGCAATAGAATCAGGACTGTAAAATATACAAAGGACGAATCAAGGAATCATTTTCTTTGAGTCTGAATTGAAGATGATTCTGCATGCACGGGACAGTATGAGTAGAGTGTTCACACACACATGAAATACAATCTGGGAAACATTACACAATAAATGACAGCATGTTTCAGAGAACAAGTGTAAAAATATTTGGCAAATCCAATATTATTTGATTAAAATTTCAAAAAATGTTACAGGTGAAATAAATTAAAGATGGCCAGGTAAAATGAGAAGATTCTAATCATAAAAAAGCTATACCAATCTATGTGTGATGGTGTGATATGAACAGAAAATAAAGAGAAATTAAGTTATTATATTTCAAAGGATTACAGAAACACATTAAAACACTACTCTGCAATAAAGAAAGAAAAATTTGACTCACTCATGGGAAAAATGAATGCACCTGAGACCATCCTATTATATGTGATAAATTAGATACACAAGTGTAATATCATGTGATTTATGTTACAAACACCTCACACAATGATCTATCATTTCAGGGCCTAAGGTATCCTTTTTACTACTGCTATGTGTGAAAGGATAAAGGAAAACCTCATAATGTTAGGAAGCACATCTATAAAATTCATAAATCTAATAAAGGAAAACTACTAAATAAGGTCCATTACAAAGACTCACACAGTAAGTTTTTTTAAAAAAGGATTTGTATTTATCCATTAAATACATTGGAATAAATTTAGAACAGTTCAATTTAAGAAATAAAAATTCTATATGACACTACATTGTACGAAATTTTCAAAGCAACAAATTTCCAAAACCTTCCCTGGAAAATATTTTGCATGCAACATATTCATTTTGAGAAAGGACTTTAATAAATCATGGAAGCAATTATTCCGTGATTCTAACATTACCATTAAAAATTATATGACAATATACATAAAAAAGACATTCATAGAGGGAAAGCAATACATTATTGAGGAGTCTTAATTGGAATAAAGCCCGAGATAGCCCAGCTCACCCAGTAGAGCTTTCCATGATGAACATGCTCTGCCTCCCACTGACTACACACTATGGGATGTAAGCAGGTGAGTAACCATAAATTACACCATCACTATGGAGAATCTGCAATTTAGTGAAAAACTGCATAATGAAGGTGAATAAAAGGTTTTTAAATTGCCAAAATGTATCTTACATTAGAAGGAAGCTATTGCATGATACAGTTTTCAGAAATGAAAGGTGGACAAAATGAACACAATTGGGAATTCAGAGTGGAGAGGAAACTGCTGATGAAATGCATTTTAGAGAGCAGGAGATACTACTCTCCTATGATAATAGTCTAACAATTGAGAGGATTCAAATTTTTTAAAAAGTCAGACTCACGTTTAATTATTTTGGGAGAATTTCCCCAAAGCCAAGTCTGCAGGAATTGGAGATTTCTAGTTCCTGAGGCAGGATCCCCAGGCAAGAACCCACTCACGCTTTTCACAAAGTTGTAACAACCCGGTTCCTGGTTCTCTGGGCAAATGCGTGCCCTGCTTGGCTTCCCCTTTTGCAGCAGAAACCACTAAACAGTCCTGATCAGGGCCACATGGCAGGGGCTGCACCCTGACTGCACACACCTGACCCTAATCAGGGCCCGCTTTCTTCAGTATATACAGATCACCTTGATTGGATTCTAACGAAGAGCAAATTTACCATAATAAAGGTTAATTAGGAAAAAATGCAAAAAGCCCCCCTCTTTGTTTTAATATATTATTAGTGTATGTTTGAAGGTCTCAATGATCAGTGACTCAAAGTCATTTCTGATTTTATAGAAAAGAGAATATTTAGTAATGGACATTTTGGATTTCATGATGCATTAAAATGGAAAAAAAATTCCTCTGTTCTTGAGAAAATTTTTTGCTACTCAGAGTTGCACTTGTTCTTTGCCTATTGAATTTTCTAAACTCTTGAAAGAATCTTTCAGCACGCACAGACACTGAAGTCTCTGTTCAGCAGCGCAGTGGACATTGTGAATCCACCTCTGATTCTTCTTCCATCTCTTTATTTCGCCAGTTGTCTTCTCTGTAGAAGTGGATCAAGACAATTCTGCATCTCTGAGCAATACATCATTTCTCACATTTGATCTCCACATGCTCTGCTGAATTAAGCAGACGCATAAGTTCATCCCACAACACATTTCTAATTCTTGTGTAGCTGAAGTCATTCTCCAGTAAAGTCTTCCTGTGCATCCACGTGAAGTTCCAGTCAGATCGCACCCACACATCTTCCAGAGTCTAACAAGATGAGATCCTCTGAATCCTTAGAGACCACAGCAGGCATTTGTGTATTCAGAATGAGTGCTCTAGCTGTACAGGTCTGCTGTACATAAAACTATAACACACTTTAGTAGTTCATTTCTTCTTTAAGAGACAGAACATAATGCAAAGCTTTATAAATGGCCAGTTTTAGTGATAAGGGTCCATCTGATTTCAATGTGCATATCTCAAACTCACACGATACGAAAGTCACTAAACAAACTGTGTTACACATATAATTCCCAGGAATTTTACTATAGAACTTACACGTTTTAATTTTTTACAATTTCCATTTCATTAAAATATATTGGGAATGTATTTCTGTGAAATTTTAGAAAGTTTTGTTCATCGGCATGATTTCATCTTTACTTGTAATTACTTTTGTAGTCTATTTGCATGAATAATATATATTCAGCTTTAAATAATTTCAGGAAGTTACACAGACACCTTTAATGTCTCACTCCAATCCAAAACTATACTGTAATTTCATTTTCATTACAGTGTATGATCTCTTTCCCTGTAGATGCATTTGGGGCTGAGGGAATGGGAAGGCATGTAAAAGTTATCTATATATCCTATATTTCATTACTTAAGTTCTTATAACATTTAGCACTGTTTCCTTACATGGTACATAAATTTTTTGCACTATAGTTAGTATAGAGGTCCTATAAACTGTATGTCTGTCCCATAAGTACTCCACAAATCTTTGTAATTTATTCTAGTGCCAAAAATCTCAGGACCATTTTCAAACTTTGGGGAAGACTGAGGAATCACCAGGGACTATATCTATGGGTGATACTGAATTTACATAGGTTTTCCTAGATTTAGAATGAGAATGTATTCTGAATGGAAATGGTGAGTAATTCCTCCTCTTCAAAGCAGAACTTCCTGCTGATGAATTTTCTGTCTTTCTTCTTGTGTTAGCTCCATGGGTAATCAACACCAAAGAACAAAAAATGTTATCATGAACACAATACAGTTAGCTTAACCATCATTCTTTATGTCTCAGACCACTGCGAGTATGCCTAGCACCAAACTAAAGAAAACTATAAACGCTGCCTTCCTTGTCAGTTTATCTGGCTTTCAAGGATGACATCTTTTATGACAGTATAGGTGATACTACTGCACAATCAGAGCTGAGAACTAGATAATTAAACATAGCTTCTGGACACTGACTCTAAGGGAAGCTGAGATAACCCATGTGCTAATCAGCTGTCCAGTGTCTAATTTGTAGCACAGCTGAACTTAGGAACCAAGGCTCCATTACAGAGTGCCTGTGTTGGCCTGGGGCAGAGGATAAATCATTAAACAATAGATGTCTTGTATTTGTGAATTTTTAGGGAAGATGTAAACCTGAGAATGCAAGCTCCGGTGTCTTATAAAAATTCTAAAAGGAGCTTGTTCCATATCATGATATGTGCAAACCATACCTGCTTCCTCCTTTGGAGAGCCAGCACTGTCTGTGTGTAACTGCAGAAAAGGCACACTGGATAAGCAATCCCTAATTTAGCCACCAGTAATGAACTGGATTTTTCAATGAAAGAGACAAAACCTCCTAACACCTGACTTTCCATTATTACAGCATCAGGAGTCTGGGAAAATAACACACTCTCCAAGCAATCTGCTGTGTGGGACACCCAGGTCAAAAAGTGGGCAGAGTGCAGGAAATTCGGCCTTTCCAAGTTCTGGGTTTGAGTGTTGAATGAGAATGAGCTCCAGCAAGAGCCAGGAGGAGGCACAGCAGGAACCTGAGGTCTGGGGCTGGGAACTGTGGAGGGGCGGGGTGAGGAGAATTCAGAGTTGTGTAGAAAGTACTGGAGGCAAGAGGGACAGGAAGACGTGTGGAGTTGCAAAAAGAGGAAGAGAAACAGGAGCCAGGTGAGTGGGATAACACAATGGATGGAAGGGACCTGGGAGAAATGAAAGGACGAGTCCTTGTTAAAGCATGGATAATAAATGCTGAGATGGGAGGAGGGACAGAGGGACATGAAGAGGCACCGAAGGAACTGAGGGTGCAGGGAGCGGATCCTGGGGTGTGGAACTCTCAGATGGGTGAGCCAAACAGAAAGGGGACCTCAGGGAGGCCAGTGGAAGTGGACAGAAGAGATGAAGAGGACACAAAGACTGATGGATAGGTGGATAGGAGACCTATGGTGCTGTGGACACGGAGATGAGCGTACATTGAGCTGCAGAAATGGAGGGACACGGGCCCTCACAGAAAGGACCAGAGGCACAAAAGGAAAAATCAAGCTTATGAGGACCTCAGGAGATAGGAAGAGAACCAAGCCAGTTGTATGGGATGCCCAGGTAAACAGAGCTCTTGTGTGTGCTGTGACCACCAAGCTTCTGATGTTCTCAGGTCCGGACTCAGTGCAGCATAACAAAGGGAAAGGGGTGCGAGGAAGTTGCCAAGTGAAAGTGAGTTTCAATGCTATACACACATCTCTGAAGCAGAGGAGGTTCCAGACTGGAAAGCCCCCAGCATGGGGTATGAAGGTTGGTTTTGGTGGTTCTGTGTGGACCCCTCTGGCCTCTCCCAGTTTCAGGGGGATGAGCTATCATGCATCTTTAAGCTGTCGGTAGGGGTAGGATCTGTGTCAACCAAGTGCTGCTGGCTCCCTGATCATGCTACTAAACATCTGGTTTAGAAACTTACACCCATTTGTCTTTGAGAAAATGCCACCTCTTTCCTTCTCTCCCTTTCCTCTTTTTCCAAAGGCCCTGAGTCTCTGTGCAGTGTCTGCCTAGCAGAGGGCCCTGTTCTCTATAGAAGGAACCTAGCAGAAACTACTGGACCTGAAGCTGGGCAGACACAACTGTGCAGGACTGGAGGAAACTGAGCAGGGACGAGGGACCAGAAGATGCAGGTGGGGGCTGGGTAAGGCTTGGAATCATCCAGAAGCCAAGGCAAAGCATAAATAGCTTGGCTGGATCCCATGGATATTTGCAGTCTTTCAAAAGAACAAACTGATCTGAAGCCTGAGGGGGCAGGGGAGTGAAGAAGGGGTGCAGGGACAAAGAGTAACCCACAGGGACAGGACCACTTGAGGGATGGGGGGTGGGTATTGGAGTGGAAATTCCAGGGATGGAGCTGAAGTATTGAAGAAATAAAGCAGAGGACATTTGGAGAGAGCTGATGAGGCCCAGTACTGGGAAATTAGCTGTGGCTGCTGTGGTTGATGTGGCCAAGCAACCATGTTTACAAACTGGAAACCAGTTTATTCCATGCAAAGGGCTCTGATCTTTGCCATGGGTATACTGATCTCCGGTCATCTGAGTAGACACTCATCCATAGGAACCTAGAGCTGACAGAGGAAGGCCATGCAGTTCTGGGCATAGTGGCAGTGTTTATGCCCATAAGGGCCAGGCAGATTCCCAAGAGTGCTGAGACAAGGCACAGGTTAGCCCTGCTAGGGGCACCAGAGCTGGTTGCCAGTGCTAAGAGGACTGGGCTGTGGATGCTGATGTGACAGAAGAGGAGAGGACCCATCCAAACCACCTGATCTGGTAGAGGAAGTATCAGGAGGCAGTGGAAGGCCAATTCTGGTGAAAGAGCTTGGGTGAATGTGATGAGGAGTCCAAGCAAACCCCACTTATCAGAAGGAAGCTGAGCAATGGGCATTGCACATGCATTACAGGTTTGTTTTTCACATGAGGTCAGAATTTATGCTGTAAGCACTCACTGATTATTTTTTAATGTCCTCAGGAAAATCACAAAAGTACAGAATCCTGACAGAAGCATTTCACTATTGAGAACATTATGATTTGTCTCCATTGCGAGTCCTCTCACGCTGTCCAATATAAGAAGATTGGTGGTAGGCTTTTGTATATAAATCAAAGTTTTTTTGGCTCTTTGCTTTGTGCCTTCCTTCACACTTGTGGAATTAATTTATCGACTGAAACTTTTTTCACTCAAATGACATTCACGTATTTTCACTCTCAGGTTTTCTCTTTCTTATTAATGTGAAATGATACAGTGAAGGCCTTCTCACACATGACATTCATAAGCTTTCTCTCCACTATGTTCTCTCTGATACCTACTAATTTGAGAATGACCTTAATTGGTTTCTTTTGTGTGTGTTCTCCAATGCCTAATAAGATGAGATGACTGAGTGAAGGCCTTACCACACAGCTGGCACTCATACGGTTTCTCTCCTGTGTGTGTTCTCTCATGCTGACTAAGGTAAGAAGATTTAGTGAAAGATTTCCCACACAGGTGACATTCATATGGTTTCTCTCCTGTGTGTGTTCTCTCATGCTGACTAAGATGAGATGAATCAGTGAAAGATTTTCCACACAGATGACATTCATAGGGTTTCTCTCCTGTATGGGTTCTCATATGAATTTTAAAGCTAGAAGAATGACTATAGCATTTTCCACACAGATGACATTCATATGGTTTCTCTCCTGTATGTGTTCTCTCATGGCGACTAAGGTGACATGAATTAGTGAAAGATTTTCCACACTGATGACACACATATGGTTTTTCTCCTGTATGTGTTTTTGTATGAATTTTTAAGCTAGAAGAATGACTGAAGCATTTCCCACACAGATGACATTCATATGGTTTCTCTCCTGTATGAGTTCTCTCATGGCGATTAAGGTGAGATGAATCAGTGAATGATTTTCCACACACATGACATTCATATGGTTTCTCTCCTGTATGTGTTCTCATATGAATTTTAAAGCTAGAAGAATAAGTGAAGCATTTTCTGCACAGATGACATTCATATGGTTTCTCTCCTGTGTGTGTTCTCTCATGGTAACGAAGGTCAGATGAGTGAGTAAAAGATTTTCCACACAGATGACATTCATATGGTTTCTCTCCTGTGTGTGTTCTCTCATGCTGACTAAGGTTGGATGAGTGAGTGAAGGATTTTCCACACAGATGGCATTCATATGGTTTCTCTCCTGTATGTGTTCTCCTATGAATTTTAAGTCCAGAAGAACAAGTGAAGGTTTTTCCACACAGTTGACATTTATATGGTTTCTCTCCTTTGTGTGTTCTCTCATGGTGACTCAGGGGAGATAATTTAGTAAAGAATATCCCACACAGATGACGTTCATGTAGCTTCTCTCTTGCATGTGTTCTGTTATGATTCTGAAGACTAGAAAAATGAGTGAAAGTCTTCCCACACAGATGATATTCATAAGGTTCCTCAACAGTGTATGTTCTTTGATGCTGATGAAGTTTAGAAGATTCACTGAAGATTTTCCCACATACAGAGCATTCATTTTTCTCCACTTGTGTTTGAATTTCATTATGACCCGCTATTTTAGAAGTATTTATAAAGGCTTTCCCACATGGGTCACATTCGTGTGAACTTTTTCCAGAACTAGTCATCTTGTGTCTTCTGAATGCAGACTGGTATTTGAAGGTTTCCACACACAGACTGCCTTCAAAATGTTTCCCCATGCTCTGTGTGTTCTCCTAAAGTTTAAGTTTGAAACATTAATTAAATTATTTTCCAGTAAGTGACATTCATATACTTTACAACATATAAGTTCAGAGATTTTAGTAAAGTATATCTTAAATAAGTACTATTTATGTTTCCTTTCCTGATGATAAGTCTTCCTGTGTTGCCTAAGTGGTTGGTGGGTTACAGAGTGTTTCTCAAGTTCGTAATATGAATAGCTTTTTTCTTAATGAATTACAATGAATTATTATACTCGTCATTATGAGTACTCAATAAGGGATTGTTAATACTGTAAGTAAACAATGTGAATTACAGTGTTAATTAGGAAATATTGCATGAAGTCCTTGTAGTCATCTAGTACTTTTAATTCACTCCAATTCAATGCCCTTTGTAGGTATGATTTTCTATTTGGGAAAGAAATAAGGTGTTGTTTTAATATACTACTATATCTTCATGTTATTTTCACTATATATTAAATCAAAAGTAATCACTGAATTCTAGGCTTAAATGTTTTGTTTTTTACTATATACTAATGGTAACATATTAATAGCAAAACATATTTTTCATTTATAATATCACAAGTGAACTATGAAGAGATTAATACTGGTAATTTAATGCATTTCAAATTTCACGTGTATCTACTCTGTTTTTGTTAAGACCACACATCATGTACCTGAACTTACGATAATTTCTAAATAATCTCAAGGCATTCAGACCACATGAGTCAGAGAGTACTTAATCCTGTCTTAGACAATGCCATTATACCCAATTACTAATTTTTCTCAATTAAAATTCTTTAATTTGCATGCAAGTATTCATGAATATAAAACTTACCATATGCCTGAATGTGTGTGTTTTATTGCTAATCATATACTGAGTGTCTGTCATTCTCTCTTCTTTTGCACTCTTTCTTTCTGGAAAAATTACAAAAACAAGTATTTAACACGGTAATAAGACAGTGCAAAAGAGAATCTCCATGAAACCATGTATTTTCTGCTCTACAAAGAGAATTTATGTTAGTGAACTATTAGAATTCCACAAGTAAACAAATGATACAACTTGAACAAATCTATGGAGATTGATGAAACTTTGAGTGCTCAGAATTTTTTGCCATAAATCATCCAGGAAATATAAAAGCACATAGAATCAAATGATTATACAAACAAGATAAGCCTCAAGACACAGTTTGGGCAGTTCTAAAATGGAAGAATACATCTATTATTTACAATTTTAAAAATTTAAGGTATCCTAAGACAACTAAATGCTTCACATGAACTAACAATAACAAATTAATCAATTAAATAATAAATATCAAAGCTGAACTTAGTGAATTTGATGTGAAATAAAAAGCATTAAAACAACAACAAGGGAAAAATTTTACATTTAGATATTTAAAATTTTACTTTGTTTGCACATGCTTGCTGTATTTACATTCAGAGTGGGAAAATATACATCATATTGACTGTTCTTTTTAATCTCCTTGTGTTCCAAAAGTTGAGCAAATTTCAGGGACAACAGACCATTCTGCCATGATAGCTGAATGTGGAGGCTGAAAATTGTGATATTGTTAGCCCCAATATACTTTTTTTTTTTTTTTTTTTTTTTGGTACCAGGGATCAAACTCATGACTAACACACTTGCAAAGAAGCACTTATGATGCTGAGCTAACTCCCTGGGGCACCCAATATACATTTTTTTTAAAATGTTCTACACTAAGGTAGAAAATTCACCAATAAATTCTCCCATACTCTAGATGCAACAGAATCCTTATTGATTATATGAAGCTTGGGCTATAAACTTACTGCACTCAATCAAAATATAGCATTCTTGGGGCTAGAAATAGAATCCAGAAACATATAAACAGGGACAATATATCAAGAAAAATATAGGATGTTTGAGGAAGTTAAAAAAAAACTGATGTTGAAAGAGTAACAGATATCAAAATATGATACAAACACATAGCATGAAAAACACCAACATCTTGGCATAAATGGAGGAGTGAAACTATATCCCTAAAGGTATTATAGTACATACATATACATAACAGTTTAAGCTTTACTAATAATAAATCTAAAAATCATCTCCTGACAGAACAGTAAATCTGTTGAAGCAAATAAGCCAGAACAGGAAAGTTAAATGTCACATGATTCCGCTTTCAAATGAAAGAGAAAAGGCAATCAGAATGATTGCAATGACATAAAATTAGATGACACAATATAATCAAAAAATGAAGAGTAAATGAAGGAGAAAAGAAATTTTAAAAAGGTAACAAGGTTGTTTGAAGGAGTCCAAGGTGTATTTTATGTATATGTACATGTGCTAAATTAATTCTACAGTTTGGTATGATTAATATTTACCACTTAAAAAAGACATCAAAAATACCACTTAAGAAGATCAGGTAGGCAAAATGAAGTTAAATTATAGGTTTTAGAAATATAACTATCTGGATATTGTACAGGATTTTCAGGATTAGATTATTTACACATGGAGACCAGAGCCTCAGTGGGTGCACAGGGGAAATGTTAAATACAGATCATGAGGACAAGAACAACTACATATGTAAAAGTTTTTCTCCAAACATGTACTGCTAAATATGAAAAAATTACAAAGAGCTCAGGATGGGCATTAAATCTATTTTCCTATGGAAACATATAAACACTTCCATGGTACAGTGAATATAATTTAAAATAGCATCCAACACAAACTCCTGAAGAATACTCATAGTGTAATTTTTACATCTATCACAATTCTCAACATAATGATCAGAAAATGATAATCAACTATAAAATATTTGGCATATTTATAAAGTCCATGATTTTAATTCCCAGATTTGTTCATCATTTGGTGATTTAGGTATACTTAGTCATGGAATAATTTTCAAGACTATACTAGACAGTGGTATAAAAGTTATGTATATAAACGTAAATGAAATTTCTATAACATATTTGTCAAGTCTACAAGTGAGCCAAGCAGGGATTGAGGGGCATGAGCAGCATGTACTCTAGAGACTGTCTGATGCATTACACACAGCATTGAAAGTAGGTGCATTCATAGGAGATAGAAACTTGGTTAAACGGACTCACCAAGGGATCCCAAGTTGCTGATGGTTTCCAGCATCACATCTCTATACAGCCTCCTCTGGGGTGTGTCCAGCAGTGCCCATTCATCTGGGGTGAATTTTATGGTCACATCTTCAATGGTGATTGATTCCTACAACACCACGTACATTCCAGTATAGACAGAGAAATAGTGACAGACTTCCCAGTATGTGAACTGAGATGACAGCACTGAGGCAGAGGAGAAACAGCAGACATGGAGAGGACGAGCTGCTTAGGGCAACAGTGCACTCACTGCCAGCACAGACTGGGACCTAATGTCAGACATTCACTCTGAGAGACATGTATTATAAACTCATAAAGTTATTATTATACACAGTATCACGTGACGCATACCTTAGGAAAAAGTAGTCAACTACTGTAAACATACTCGTTATGTCTTTCACACAGGTTATTATAAAATTTAATTTTCAAATAATGTAACAAAAATGTGTACCCCATTTACGTCAGGGAATTTTACATACACATTACAATGTAAATCATTACATTATTTTGCTGTTACTAAACAATGGTTCTAGTTAATCCCCACCTGTGTCAGATCTTACTCATCAATTGAATGGTTATATTTTTGTAAATGTTGAAAGAACCAGCATTTTTCCTATCTGAATACCATACATTATAAATGACTGAAGTATTATTTGTAAAAATACATGAAAAACTGGAATCTATCACTTCTTCCTAGGAGAATTGGTTAGTTTTCCTATATCACAGTATCAGTGGTTAAAATATACCTTCATTCCACACAACTAGGCTGAGGAGAATAAGGCTTCAGGGCAGACGGTTAACCATTAGTAGCAAAAACATCTATGACTTGCTACCTGAGGACAATTGTAACCTCAGAATTTTCTGGAATTTCTAAACAGTTTCTACAACGTGGACTTTGCATTTGGATGCTATCCCACTCTTCACATGCAAACAAATTCTTTTTCAGGCAGTGTCTACCCAAATCTTCAAAACATAACCACAGCAATACTACACTCTCATAAGGAAAGATAAATTTGAGTAATTTGTAAGAAAACTGACACACCTTGCGATGAAAATGCTTACTGAAATAAATTGGACATAAAGATGAAATGACACTGGGTTTATCTTCATGATAACTCCAGATTAAAAAAAAGAAAAATGAAAGACATGATAAGAAATAGGGAGAGACGTGGTTTGGTAAAATGAGGAGGACCTCGAGAAGGGGGAGGGAGAAGGCAGTTGGGGGAACACACTGAAAAGATGAAGACGTCTTATGTACACGTGTCAGCTCCACACAAGGAATTTAGTTATTTTGTAACTCAAACATGCAACAATACAAATTAAAATTTCACCAAACTTACGCATTTCTTCCACTTTTCCCATTTTCATTTTCCTCCTCTATTCTTATTTCTCTAACCTGAATAAAGTCAGGGATTGGTAAATGATGTTCACCTATCGAATATGAAACACTGATCAATTTACCTTTGTAAGTGACCTTTTAAAATCTACTGTACCATCCAAATCTTTCCCTCATTCCATCTCTTCACCCCATTTTTGGGGACATTTGCCATATAGAATGTTTACATTCCTTGTGTAGAGTTGACGCATGGACACAACACATTGTAATGACTTTTACACCCCTTCACAACCCTCTGTCTTTTGTTCCTATTCCCATTGGAAGAATCATAATTTCCCAAATTCCTAATACATGTATTTTGTACTTAATTATACATTGCATTTCTCTGTCTTATTTTAAAGAGAATAAAAAATCAAAACTATACAGAATTTCGAATTAGGATAATAGGAAATGAACAATTGTTACTACACTGCATATTGTTATCTTCAAAATACTCAGATTACCATATGTGCACATGCAAAATTGTTCAAACAATATAAATGCTAACTGTTCCTTTCAAAGAACTAACAGCATGAGTATAAACTTACCTTAGCTATCTAGCTTATACGGACATGTATAAGACATGTATCTTAGCTTATATAGACATGGTCTCAAGTTGCATCCATTTACCTATAAAAGTCTCAAGTTTATCTTTCTTTATAGCTGAAGAGTATACCTTTGTACAAAAATACCAGGTCTTTTTTATCCATTCCTTAATTTATGAGAATTTCTCATATAAGAGAAGCCATGAGAAATACAGAATCTGCCAAGAAAATGTGTACATTTTTCAGGAAAGGAAAAACTTGTACCAATATTTTCATATTTGTACCTATGTGGAACTTTAAAGATATTGTTTATCACAGAAAATACACTATACTTCAGGCTTTTACAGAAGAAATTAAAAATGCATGTGCAGAAATCTCAATGGATATTTTGACCAAGGTTATACATGCAACAGTACACAGTACTCCTAATTGTCTGGAAGCTAATCACCACTATTTTGAGAAGCTAATGTAATTGTAGAAGTTGAGGTTAAATTTTATTAATCTCATGATGTCTCAATAAATGAGTATTACAGTATTTATCCAAGGGTCTCTCCCTAAATTGTGAATATGTATTTATGGTGAATTCTTTTGTTTTTTGTTTTTGTCTTTTTGAGACAGGGTCTTACTATGTAGGTCAGGCTGGCCTTCAGCTCACTTTGTAACCCAGGCTGGTCTCAAACCTGCAACAATCCTCCTGCCTCAGTCTCCAGAGTGCTGGGATTACAGGCATGAGCCACCAAGCCTGGTATCTTTTTTTTATTTTAAAGAGAATAAAACCAATCAATCAGAATACAACAGAATAAAGCCAATCAAAACAAACAGTGGAGCATTGTGAGTTCAAGGCTGGCTTGGGCTACAATGTGAGCAAGGACCACCTGCACGACATAGTGTGACTCTACCTTGAAAAAAATAGGGCCAGGAGTTTGGATCAGTGGCTTAAGTGCTTGCTTGGCAGGTGCGAGGTTGTGAGTTCAACCCCTGGTACCGACAGGAAAAAAAGAACAAAGAACACCACTGTAAGTGATACAGGACTTCAAAACAATAGGAAATCAACAATGCTTACTATAATGCCTCTTGTTGTCTCCAAAATAGCTGCAGATACCTTCAGACATAGTAAAAATCAAACAAAACAGAAAAGAACAGAACCAGTAAAAACAAAACATTGAATGCAATAAAGGACTTTAAAACAAGATAATAGTAAATCTAAAATGGCTACCATACTATATCTTGTTATCTTTGAAGTAGCTGCCCATGCCATCAGATATAACATCAAACTAAACAAAACAGAATAAAACCCATCCCAACAAAACAATAAAAATGATACAGGACTTCAAAACAAGATAATAGGGAAATGACAATGGATACTACCTTCAGAAGGAGAACCCCCATAGATGCTACATTGCATATTGATATCTTTTGCATGGATGATAAGACTATCGGCTTTAGAACAGCAAAGTCAGTGAAACACTAAACACCACAAGCACTGAATTGTATTTTAGTCAATAGCTATCATCGCAGCCTGTGTTTCTTCAGATCCGCCAGTAGCTTATCTTGGTGGGGAGGGGGTTGGCTCTTCTTGTCTCCAAGTCCACCTGCCAGGCAGGGCTGGCATCTGGCTCTCCCCTCGGCGGCCTGCATATGGTGCTGATTAGCAGGGAGGGCTTACTTCTTCCTGACATCTTGGTCTCTTCTGCTGCAGTCCGTGAACAGCGCAGACTTAACGGCCCGCGCGTGGCACTTATTCGCAGGGTGGGCTTGCTTCTTGGTGACTTCTTGTTCTCTTCCCCACAGTCCACAAATCTATGGTGAATTCTTTATAGGTACGTGTGTCTGATTTACTTCCTTTCAGATGATGGTTTCAAGGTGCATCTGTTTTTCTACAAATCACTCAAGCTTATTTTTCATTACAGCAGCACAGTACTTTTTAGGAGTATCCTTTAAAGGTTTTGAATAGAAAGATAAGTTGTCTCCAATTTAAAGAGACAAAGCAGATTATAAATGATTTATCATTCCATGTCTTCCTAAACTCTTTTCATTATCCCTCAACAAGGCACAAACCTCTCTAAGAATCTTTACCACAAGGTAGAAAGAACAAGGTGATGCACAGGGTTGCAATGTTTAGCTCATGCTTCATTACTCCTGGCCGTGTCCTCACCACAAAGCCAACATCACTGCAGTGAAGAGCATGGGAAATGAGGCAATGATTTCAAAACTGTTCCAGGAACTCACTGACTCACTGTGAGAGAATAATAAATTTTACACAGGTTTTTGGGGGTTTTTTTGTTTTTTGTTTTTTTTTTTTTGGTTTTTTTGTTTGTTTGTTTTTGGTACGGGGAATCAAACTCACAACCTCGTGCCTGCCAGGCAGGCGCTTACACCACTGAGCTAGAACTCCGGCCCTACTTTTTGAGACAGGGTCTCACTATGGAGTTCAGGCCGGCCTTGAACTCACTTTGTAGCCCTGTCTGGTCTCAAACTCACAACGATCCTCCTGCCTCAGCCTACCAAGTGCTGGGATTAAAGGCATGCGACACCACACCCACCTTACAGGGTTTTGATATGACAGAATATATACACTCAAACATAGAAAATTGAACACAACCATATATACATATACGTGCAAGTATATTAGATACTAATGATTTTCAGACCCAAAGTAACTACCTCACTGTCCAGAAAAACCTTGCTGGACTTCAGGTGTTTTACTAAGTCCTACTTGCACTTAACACTTTGTATCTTCTCTGAGTAGCTTTGTCAGATTGGTGTAAAATGCCTTCTCACTCACCTGTGGATGCATTTCCATAGCAGTTTCCTGTACTGGTTCACTCACAGGTGAGACAAGATAAATGCTTGAAAAATTGTGGAGGGGATTTCAGACTTCTCAGGTGGTGATGGAGTGGTAAGCAGCACCAAATCAGTCTCTCCAAGATTTACAATCCGGACACTGGAAAACAACTTCAGTAAGAAAGAACAAGGAAAATGAATTCCTCAGAACAAAGAAGGATCTGACGGTTAAATTGGAGTATACAGGAAAAATTAAAACACAATATACAGCAAAGAAAATGAATGGTGCTACCTGCACTGTCTCTGGGCTCCTGGCTCACTGCTAATAAGAAAGGACAATGGAATCTACAGAGACCCAGTGAAAGCAGGTGTCTTAGGGTGACGTACACCAGTGGAGTGGAGCTGTGGATGTTCTGTGCTACAACAACTGCTGAATAACTCCAGGTCTAGTGTACTCCATATTCTTTGGAGACAGTGTTTTATCAGAGGTCATTTATGGAGGGGCTGACTGAACCTGGCACTCAGAAGACCCCAGGTTGGATTCATGTCTGGGTTCTCACTGTTAAATTCCACAGAGACTCAGTGAGTGACAAGCCTGGGAGATGACCACAGCCAGGGAGCCACGCTCAGGCCAGCAAGAGACACCAAGAGAGTTATAAGTAAATGATTCAGAACCTAATCTCATGGGCAAAGGCCAGGTTGAGCCTGAATTCCTGCGCATGAGAAAATCCCAGAACCAGCCCCTACTCCCATCCCACAGCTGTCTTTTTGTTGAATCTCCAGCAGCGATCTGGGCTCTGACTGCCTCCTCTGAGCAGCAGTGACAGCAGAGTCATGCTGCAACTGGACACTGCCACAACCTAACCACAGGCTTGAAGTCACAGTGACCCTTCCTTCTTCTTCCTCTGTTTTTTGGGTCTTTAAATTTATGCTTGTCGTTTTAATTGTTTCTTTTTTGTGAGTGTGAACATGGCTTTAGGGAATTTTTAAATTCTTGGTTTCTTTTGTTTGTTTGATTTTTCTGAACTCCTATCTCCTCCCCCAGTCTCCTGAATGTTGAATAACCTTTCCTTAACCTCCAGCCAAGCCTCTAATCTAGTTTTCTTCTCTATTTCTCTATTTTGTCCTCTTCTCCTTTGTAAATTTTCTCCTGTTAATTACTTTGCTATTTCAAACTCTGTATCATTTTTCATTTTTTTCTCACTGTTTTTTGTATTTTGTCTTTCCAGAGTTTTGTGTTCACTTTGTGAAATTCTATAGACCTCATTCTACTCCTAAATATGATTTATTACACCAGCAGTACCTCCTCCTCTCATATCATTGATGTATGCTCTGGGCTGCTCCGGGCTCAGTACCTTTGTGTCCTGTGAGGCCGCCCAGGCATTCCCCTGATGCATCGCACTGGAACGCTGGGAGGGGCAGAGCTCGGATACTCACTGCAGCTAGCAAGGACGCACCCGGATTGCGGTTAGGGGAGGACCTTTTGCTTGGCTGGGTGGTGTTCAGAACCTCCAGGACCCAGGCAGCTAGTCTGGCCATGCCCCCCGGAGTCTGGTGCTGCTGGGGCCTGGCGCCTGACTGCAAGGAGTTCAGATCCTCTGGACCACGTGGCTAGCCTGGGGGCTCCTCCAGCGTGTTGGGCTGGAGCCTTGCTCCTAGTTGGGAGGACTTCTGAATCAGGGACACATCCCTGAACTATGGGACTGGGGCCTTGTGCTGATGGGCGGATCTCGAATTCTCCAGGACCTGCTGGCCATTCTTTGATGGGCGGCTCTGCGGCGCTGGACTGGGCTGGGCTTGGTACCTTTGTGTGCTGTGAGGCTGGCTCGGCATTCCCCTGATGGACTGCGCTGGGACGCTGGGCTGGGCAGAGCTCAGATCCTCAGTGCAGCCAGCAAGCACGCACCCCCGGGGTCTGGTGGTGGCGCGGGGTGAGGGTGGGGGAGTTTGTGCCTGTCTGGGTGGAGTTCAGAACCTCCAAGACTCCGGCAGATAGTCTGGACACGCCCTGGAGTGGGGTGCTGCCCGGCCTGGCGCCTGACTGCAAGGAGTGCAGAGCCTCTGGACCACGTGGCTAGCCTGGCCGCACCTCCAGCATGTTGGGCTGGGGCCTTGCGCCAGGCTGGGTGGAGTTCTGAATCTGGGACACACCCCCGAACTATAGGAGTGGGGCCCTGGGCTGATGGGTGGAGCTCAGATTTTGCAGGACCCGCTGATCACTCTGATGGGCAGCTTGGGGCTCTGGGCTGTGCTGGGCTTGGTCCCCTTGTGTCCTGTGAGGCTGGCTGCGCTTTCCCCTGATGAATCGTGCTGGGACGCTGGGCTGGGCAGAGCTCGGATTGTCACTGCAGCTGGCAAGGACGCGCACCCGGAAGCGCCGCACTGGGCCTTGCGCCTGGCTATGCAGAGTTCATAACCTCGGGGACCCTCGTGACTAGCTGGGAAGCACCCCTGAACTATGGCACTGGGGGTTTGTGCTCTGATGGACGGAGCTGAAATTCTCCAGGACCACCCGGTTGCTCCCTGATAGGCGGCTCTGGCGTGCTGGACTGGGCTGGGGGCTTTGTACCTTTGTGTCCTATGAGGCTGGCCAGGCATTCTCCTGATGGATTTCGCTGGGACGCTGGGCTGGGCTGAGCTCAGATCCTCATTGCAGATAGCAACGTCGCACCCTGGATTGTGGCAAGGGGGTCCTTGCGCCTGGCTGGGTGGAGTTTAGAACCTCCCGGTCCCAGGCGGCTGGTCTGGACACGCCCCTGGAGTGTGGTGCTGCAGGCCCTGGCGCCTGACTGCCAGTTCAGATCCTCTGGATCACGTGGCTAGTCTGGGCGCACATCCAGCGTGTTGGGCTGGGGCCTGGCTCCTGGCTGGGAGGCCTAAAACCTTAATAGCTTTTAGTTAAAGGCAACCAATCACATACACAGCTACTTCCTTTAGAATCACAGCAGACTTCTGTATACAAACTGTAAAATCCCAGAGGCTTTGCAGTGAAGTGTTCCAAGCCCTGAAATATATCATCTTCCAATCTCAATTTAAGTATCCTTCAATATTTCCCCTTAAACCTTGATGGAGAAATAAGAAATTTCCATGAAAAGGAGTGCTTCAGGAAATGCATAAATAAGTGAGCATTTCAAACGTTTCTCCAGGACACCCTCAAACAGTCAATGAAGCCAATATTGTCAAAAAATCTAAAAGAATGAATCCACTTGCTGGGATGAGCAGCTAAGTCAGGGAAAATGAGAAGGTCAGCAAGAGGAAAGTAATGCAATGAGAGGAATAAGTCAGTAGCTTGGTAACAATTCTCAGTGTGCATGCTATTAATTGCCCAGTCAATACACAGATTGATAGAACGGATTATGACAGATAAAAATATGTAGTATATAAGAAACACATCTAAGTACTTACATATCCTCACAGATTAAAATCAAAAGAAGGAAACACTATTCCATGAAATGGGAACCTAGAAGAGAGCAACAGTTGCTAATCTAATGTCAGACAAAAAGATTTCAGCCTTAAAGTCATAAGCAAAGAAAAACACCACTTATCAGTAAGGAGAACGATGCAATGAAAAAGTTTACAATTATAAATGTATAGGCACCAAATACCAGTAAACTCAGTTCATAAAACTGACATTATTGACATGAAAAATCAGATAAATATCAGTACAATATTAATAGAGACCTCAATACCCCACTGTCAAAAATGGACAGATCAACTAGAAAAATATTTAACAAAAAAATCTTGGAGTTAACACAAACCTTTGAAAATATGGTCTTAATATATTCTAGAGTGCTGCATCCAATAACAAAAGAATATACTTTGCTTCTCACCAGCACATGAGACTTTCTACAATGTAGACCACACATTATCCAATAAAGCATGCTTAATACATGCAGAAGGATTCATTTATCTCATGCAGATCATCAGATCATAGTGCAATACAACTAGAAATCAAAGGTAAAATAAATCAAATAATCTATGCAAATGTATGAAGGCTAAATAATTCCCTCTTGACTGACTAATCAATAAATCACACATGAAATCAAAGTAGAAATTAGACATTTGCTACAACCAAATTGTACTGGCAGTGTGATATACCAGAATCTATGGAATACAATTAATGCAGTCTTTAAAAGGAAGCTAATAGCAGTGTGTTCCCACATCAGAAAAAAAAGAATAAGCTGAAATGAACGACTGAATGATACACCTCAATTTTCTAAAAAAAGAAAAAAATCAAAAGAAAACAAGAACAATCCAAATCCAAACCTCATATGATGAAAAAAATCACAATGACCATGGCAGGAATTAATGAAATTAAGACTAAAGACCAACACAAAAAATCAATGAAATGGAGGACCTAGGGGCCACCGAGATCGTTGTCCCTGCCCCGATTCTTGCTCCAGGACCTAGGGGCCCCATGATCATTGCCCCTGCCCCACTCCACGCTTCAGGATCTAAGGGCTGGCAGGTTCATCAACCTCACCCCGCTTTTTGCTCCAAGGACCTAGGGGCTGCCGGGATCATCGGCTGCCCCCAACTCCTTGCCCCACGAACCTAGGGGGCTGGTCTACCCTTCTCCTTGCCCCATGATCTTGCAGACCAGTGGGATCCTTGGTCACCCTCCCCCACAACCCAAAAGACCACAGCAGCCCACCGACAATTAGTGACCCCTTCCACTGCCTGCAGAACCTTCACGGGCTGGTGGGAGCCTCAGCAACCGCTCACCCACACAGAGGACTTCAGCAGGCTTGCAACCGTGTGGTGAGTTTCCCCCTTAAATAGAGGACCTCAGTGGGTTAATGGGAGCAGCAGTAAACTCCCCCCGCCCCCGCAAGAGCTGTAGATCCTTGGCAAGTCTGGCAAGAGTATGGGTGAGTCCCTCTTCCATACAGAGAACACCAGGTGGGTTGAGGAGAGTGCCAACAAGTCCTCCCCCAACACGGAGGAAATCAAAAGGGCCTATGAACGTGCGTGGTGGCGGACGCCTTTAATCCCAGCACTCGGGAGGCTGAGGTAGGTGGAGCGTTGTGAGTTCAAGGCCGGCTTGGGCTACAACGCGAGCGCAAGGCCGGCCTGAGCTACACAGTGCTACCCTGCCTCAAAAAACTAGGGCCGGGAGTTTGGCTCAGTGGCTTAAGCACCTGTCTGGCAGGCGCAATGCTGTGAGTTCAATCCCCGGTGCAGGAAAAAAAAAAAAGGGGCCTATGAGACACCCAGTGACATAGTAGGGTCCCAGCTGAGGTGCGCACTACAGCCAGATAGATCGATCTGGCGGCCTGGATCAGCCTGAAGCCATAATAACAATAGGAACTAAAAGTTGACTTGCATCAATACTCCTAGGCTAGTCAGCCTAGGAAGAACATAGAACTCACCTAACAGGCCCTGCAGGAGGAACTCAGGCGATGGCCACCCCCTTCAGTGTGAGACCCAGCAACTGAACAAACATCAACCACACAGTAGGACCCTAAGATGCACACGATGGGCAGTTGAAACTAGTGGGATTGAAAAGACCAAAATATTAACCCAAGAGGTGAAAATGACAAAACAAAAAAGCAAAATGCAATCTCAAATGTGCAGTCCATCAGGAACAAGTACCGGAGACATCGAAATAGAGAACATTAGTCATACACCTGAAATTTCTGAAAAGGTCACAAGTGAAATAAACAAATCCCTGAGGCTGTAGAGGAAATTAGATTAGAAATAATCTCTCATGTAAAGAAAGAAATGACAACCTTAATAAAGGAGTTGTTCAGCATAGCTAGAGAAGACATAGATAAAAAAAAAAAACTACAGGAGCATGGGGAAATGATGGAAACCTTGAATAAACAATACAGAAAAGAAGTAGAATGCATGAAACAAATTCAAAGAGATATCCATGAAATAAAAAATTCTATTAAAAGCTGGCAAAACTGTTTGAATGAAGCTGAGGATAGAAATTCAGGCCTTGAGGACAAGATCACAGCTAGCAATTATGAAAGGAAACAACTTCTAAAAATAACAAGACAAGCCAGGCGGCCAGGCGGCCAGGCGTGGTGGTGCATGCCTCCTTTAATCCCAGCACTCAGGAGGCTGAGGCAGGAGGATTGTTGTGAGTTTGAGACCAGCATGGGCTACAAAGTGAATTCAAGGCCAGCCTGAACTGCATAGTGAGACCCTGTCTCAAAAAGTAAGGCTGGGGATCTAGCTCAGTGGTGTAAGTGCGTGCCTGGCAGGCACATGGTTGTGAGTTTGATCCCCAGTACCAAAAAAAAAAAAAAAAAAACAAAATAACAAGACAGCATGAAATGACAATTCAACAGCTTCAAGGTGATGCAAAGAGGAACAATATAAAATTAATAGGCATCAATGAAGATGCAGGAGTCAATGCAAATGACATTGGTAAACTATTCACAGAAGTAATAGCAGAAAATCCCCCAAACATGGAAAAAGAATCAGATATGCAGATAAGTGATACATAGAGAATGCCAAACGGTCATAACCAAACTAAATCTATGCCCAGACATACAATAATTAAGAAATCCAGAAATCTCAGAAATCCAGCATAAAAACAGAATACTAAAAGCTGTTAGAGAAAAGACACAGCTCACCTATCAAGGAAAGCTGATTAGAAACAAGGCAAACTTCTCAGCACAAACCCTCATGTCAAGATGACTTTGGAGCAAAGTGTTTCAAGCCCTGAAAGAAAATAACTTTCAACCCAAATTTATGTACTCTGCAAAACTTTCTTTGAAAATTAATGGAGAAATAAGATACTTCCATGACAAAGAACAACTGAAGAAATTCATGTCCACCAAGCCAACCCCTAGAAAGAGTACTGAAAGACATACTAGGTAGAGACAAAAATGACTACAATTTCCAGAACAATAACAGAAAGAAACCACCAGACAGGGCAAGCAGTCAAACAAGGGGGAAAAGCAGGAAACCAACAACAGGAAAATAACATGACAAAGTTGAGCCACTACATATCAATTATATCCATCAATGTAAATGACCTCAATTCACCAATTAAAAGAAATAGGTTGACAGAATGGATCAAGAAACAGGATCCAATAATATGCTGTATGCAGGAAACACATCTAACTCAAAGGGGAAACTCATAGACTAAAAATCAAAGGATGGAAAACAATATTCCATGCAATAGGAACCCAGAAAACAGCAGGGGTAGCTATTCTATTTGCAGACAATGTGACTTTCAAACCAAAAATGATCAAAAGAGAAAAAGAAGGTCACTACATACCTGTTAGTGGAAAAATTCAAGAGGAAGAGCTAACAATCACAAATATATATGCACCAAATATAGGAGCACCCAACTATATAAGACAAATGCTAATAGACATTGAAAACCAAATATACAATAACACAATTGTAATAGGGGACCTTAATACCCCACTGTCACAAAGAGATAGATCAACTAGACAATAAGTCAGCAAAGAAATAACAGAACTGAGTCAAACCTGTGAACAAATGGACTTAGTAGATGTTTACAGAGTGTTCCACCAACCACATCAGAATACACATTCTTCTCAGCTGCACATGGGACATTCTCTAAAATAGATCATATATTAGTTCATAGAACATCCTTAAGTAAATGCAAAGGGATTGAAATTATCCCATGTATATTATCTGATCATAGTGCACTGGAATTGGAAATTAATAGCAAAAGAAACTGTAAGACCTATATAAACAAGTGAAAATTGAATAACAACCTCTTGAACAACCAATAGGTTATGGGTGAAATTAAAGAAGAAATTAAACAGCACCTAAAATGCAATGAAAATGCAGATACAACATACCAAAACCTGTAGGATGCAATGAAAGTGGTCCTGAGAGGGAAATATATAGCAATGAATTGTCACATAAGGAAAACAGAGCAAGCACAAATAAACAACCTAATGCTACCCCTCAAGCATCTAGAAAAAAAGAGCAAGTCAAGCCCAAAACCCATAGAAGAGAGGAAATTATAAAGATCAGAGCAGAAATTAATGCAACTCAGACTAAGAAAACAATACAAAAATTTGATGAATCAAAGAGCTAGTTCTTTGAAAGAATAAACAAAATTGACAAACTTCTAGCCAGCCTTATCAAGAAAAAGAAAGAAAAAACTCAAATTCATGCAATAAAGAATGAAAAGGTTGAAATTACTACAGATCCCATGGAAATTCAGAAGATCATGAATAACTACTTTGAAAACCTTTACTCACATAGGGTGGAAAACACAGAGGAAATGGACAGATCTCTAAAAACATGAATTACCAAAGCTGAATCAAGAATATATAACAAATTTTAATAACCCAATATCAGCTATTGAAATTGAAAATCTGATTAAAAACTTACCAACTAAGGAAATCCCAGATCCTGATGGGACTGAATTCTATAAGTAATTTAGAAAGGATATAATGCCAATACACCTCAAACTTTGTAGTGAAATTGAAAGGGAAGCAATTCTTCCTAACTCATTCCTGAAAGCAAGTATTACTCTGATACCAAAACCAGAGAAAGACCCAACCAAAAAGGAGAACTATAGGCCAATCTCCCCCATGAACATCGATGCAAAGATTCTCAATAAAGTACTGGCAAATAGCATGCAGTCAATCATCAAGAAGATTATACTTCATGACCCAGTGGGATTTATCCCAGGAATGCAGGGCTGGTTTAATATACACAAATCAATAAATGTAATACACCACATCAACAGAGCCAAAGACAAAAATTACATGATCATCTCAATAGATGCAGAAAAAGCTTTTGATAAAATCCAAAACTTGTTCATGATAAAAAAAACCCACAGAAACTTGGAATAGATGGCATCTACCTCAATCTGATAAAAGCCTTCTATGACAAACTGACAGCCAACATTATACTAAATGGACGAAAACTGAAAGCTTTCAACCTAAAATCAGGAACAAGACAAGGATATCCACTATCACCACTCGTATTCAATATAGTTCTGGAAACATTAGCCAGAGCAATTAGAAAAGAGAAAAATAAAAGGAATAAGGATAGGAAAGAAAGAAGTTAAATTATCACTATTTGCAGATAACATGATACTCTATTAGAAGATCCCAAAAACTCTATCAAAAGACTGCTCGAATTACTAAGCAAATTCAGCAATGTAGCTGGATACAAAGCCAACAATCAAAAATCAATTGCATTCCTGTACACAAACAACCAACTCACTGAGAGAGAGACAAGGGAAACCACACCCTTCACTATAACATCCAAAAAAATGAAATACTTAGGAATCAATCTAACAAAAGTAAAAGATCTAGACAGTAAAATTACATTACTCTGAAGAAGGAAATCAAAGAAGATTTCAGAAAATGGAAAGATATTCCCTGTTCATGGATAAGAAGAATAAACATCGTGAAAATGGTCATTCTCCCAAAATTATTATACAGATTTAATCCAATTCCAATCAAAATACCACTTGCTTACCTCACAGAGCTAGAGAAAGCATTCCTGAAATTCATCTGGAACCAGAAAAGACCTAGAATAGCAAAGGCAGTTCTGGGCAACAAAGGGAAGGCAGGAAGCATCACAATCCCCAACTTGAAACTATACTACAAAGCTACTGTAATAAAATCAGCACGGTACTGGAATCAAAACAGACCTGAAGATCAATGGAATACATTAGAAGGAACAACCACAACTACACACACACTCAGCTACCTCATCTTTGACAAAGGGGCCAAACAGCTACATTGGAAGAAAGACAGTCTCTTTAACAAATATGCTGGAAAAACTAGCTTTCTATATGCCGTAAACTAAAACTAGATCCATGCCTATCACCATGCACTAAAATAAAGTCAAAATGGATCAAAGATCTGAATATAAAAACAGAAACACTAAACTTACTAGAAGACAGAGTAGGTAAAAATCTCGATGACATAGGAGTAGACAGAGAGTTCATGAACAAAAATCAGATTGCACAGGAAACACTTCCCAGAATCAACAACTGAGATCTCATCTTACTAAAAAGTTTTTGCATGTCAAAGGAAATCTCCAACAGAGTGAAAAGAAAGCCCACGAAATGGGAAAATATCTTAGCCAATTGTCCATCAGACAAAGGACTTCTATCTAAAACATATAAAGAATTAAAAGAAATCAGGCCCCTAAAATTCAAGGACACAATCCAAAAATGGGCATCTGAGATGAATACACACTTCTCAGAGGAAGAAATACAAACAGCAAATAAATATATTTAAAAATGTTCAACATCAATGGTCATTTAAGAAATGCAAATTAAAACAACACTGAGATTCCATCTCACTCCAGAAAGAATGGCCCAGATTAAAATGTCAACCAACACAAATGCTGGAGGGGCTGTGGAGAAAAAGGAACTCTTCTCCACTCTTGGTGGGAGTGCAGACTGGTGCAACCACTGTGGCAGTCACTGTGGAGATTCCTCAAGAAGCTAGGATTGGAGATCCCATTCAACATAGCTATCCCACTTCTGGGCATTTTCCCAGAAGAATCGAAAACATACCACAGTGATATTTGTGCACCCATGTTTATAACAACCCAATTTGTAATAGCCAGATCTTGGAAACAACCCAAAAACCCATCAATCAAGGAATGGATAAAAAAGATGTGGTATTTTTATACAATGGAGTACTACTCAGCTATTAAGAAAGATTGCATTGAGACTTCTTTTAGTAAATGGACACGACTTGAGACCATACTCATAAGTGAGATGAATCAAACCCACATGTCTAAATACTGTATTGTCTCCCTAGTGTAAGAAACTGAAAAAGTATACATGATCCAAAATCTACAATAAAACTATGTAAGGGTGAAAAACTGCTCAAAGAGCAAAAGTAATTGGGAAGGGAAAAGGAAAGAATGAAGTGAAAAGGAAAAAGTTATAAATCTGTATATATGTATATGTAAGATAACTAAAACGAACATACTGCTGAATGTATTAGTTACTGAGAGGATTTTTGCACCTATGTTCTTTAGGGAGATTGGCCTGTAGGTCTCCTTTTTGGTCGGATTTTTCATAGGATTTGGTACCAGGGTAATGCCTGCCTCCAGGAATTAATTAGGCAGAATTGCTTCAATTTCAATTACATTAAAGAGTTTAAGGAGTATTGGCATTAAATCATCTCTAAATTTCTTGTAGAATTTAGCTGTGAATCCCTTGGGACTTAGGCTTTTCTTCGTTAGTAAGTTTTTAATTATATTTTCAATTTTCTTCAGTGATATTGACTTATTCAGTGTTGGAGACCACTACAAAGTGGCTCTGAGTAGGATTTAAAATTAACTAATTGGCTTTCTATGTTTATCTGTGAGTCTGTCCTAGACCTAGGCCGCTTGTCTGGTGATAGGAGTTGATTCATAGTAAGTGAACCTCTATGAATCACTGGTCATGGCTGAGATCTGTAGTGGCCTGTGATGCCAGAGATACCTTGTCTTGGTTACTTTTTACTCGTTGCTGAGACAAAACACCTGACACACAAACTAGGGAAGGAAAGGTTTATTTAGCTTACAGTTTTTGGAGGTTTCAGTCCACAATCTGCTGGCTCCAAGGCAGGGTGGCATGGCACGGGGACAGCACTTCAAGGCAGCAACCGAACAAAAGCAGCCAAAGTAAAAGGAGCAAGAGCAAGCCTCTTCTCCTCCTTTATATAGTACACAGGACACCCCCCCCC
>RJWM01025727.1:0-19141 GCA_004363535.1 Dasyprocta punctata | reverse complement strand
CATACCTTCCTTCTCGGTTCCCCTTGTAATACCTCTTATTGTCTTCAAACTAAATGCCCTTACCAATTGGCCAAATATAGTCGAACGAAATAGTACTGAATAAAACCAATAGCAAATAAGATAATGGAGGCAATACATAGTAATGCAATGTTGATTTCTATAATGCCTCATGTTAGCTTCAAGGCAGTTGCCTATATCATCTGTTGTAACACAATCATACTAAGATAGGTTAAAATCCCTTAGAACAGAGCAGTGAAAGTAATACCTGGTTTTGAAGCTAGGTGATCATGTATCACTGAAGGCTACCCTTATAAATTTTGTTATCTTTACAATAGCTGTCTTTGTTATCATTTATGATAAATATAGGCTGGGCGAGGTAGAATAGGGTTAAACTAAACAGCTCATTGAAAACAATACTGGACTTAAATCCCATTAATGGATTATTCATTTGTCTGCCCTACTCAGTGGTATCTCTCTGTTGCTTTTTCTGGAGCAGTGCACCTCTTTATCTCTCTCTAGAATGTCCTTCAGTATTCTTTGTAGGGTTGGCTTGGTTGTCATAAATTCCTTTAGTTGTTCTTTGTCACGGAAGTATCTTGTTTCTCCATTGATTTTAAAAGATAATTTTGCAGGGTACATTAATCTGGGTTGGAAGTTATTTTCCTTCAGGGCTTGAAATATTTCACTCCAAGCTCTTCTTGACCTGATGACTTGTGTTGAGAAGTCTGTCATGATTCTGATGGGCCTTCCTTTGTAGGTGATCTGTCTCTTTTCTCTAATAGCTTTTAATATTATGTTTTTGTGTTGAATTTCTGAAATCTTGATTATTATATGTCTGGGTGTGGGCCTGTTTTGGTCAAGTTTAGCTGGATTTCTATATGCTTCAGTTATCTGAAAGTCTCTTCCTGTTCCCATGCTTGGAAAGTTTTCTGAAATTATTTCTGTAAATAGTCTTTTAATTTGATTTGTATCGACCCCTGCTTTTTCACTCACACCTTTTATTTGTAAGTTATGTTTCCTTGGGTTGTCTTGCAGCTGTTGCACTGCTACTTCCAGATTCCTGAGAAAGTCTCTTCTTTCTCTCTCCCAAGTTTCCATTCTTTCTTCCAGATACGAAAGTATATCTTTAGTCTCCTTCAGATGGTTCTGCCAACTTTTATTGGAGTCTTTGATATCCTGGTAGTCTCTCTGAATCTGATTATTGCGTTCTAGGTCTTCATTTGTTTCATTCTCAATTTCCTTTGATTTTTCATCCTTCACCTTTCTGGCTATATTTCCTTTAGAGGTGCTTAGCAATTCCGCTATTATGTATTTCATTTCAATTCTCAGTTGGGCTAACAGTGCCACTTTAATGTCTTTCATAGCTTCGTGGAGTTGCCTCCCCACTTCAGTTGTCATCTCCTCTGAGAGTTTAAATTTTGGACTCCCAAACATTTCTGCATTAACGTCCCCGGAATTGGTTCTGCTTGTATCAGAGTCTGGAGAGCGCCCTCTACCTTTCCGTCTTGGCATTTTCCTTGGCTCGCCAGTGAGGCTGTGTTGGTCCACTGCCTCTCCCAAGCCTGTTTCTGCTCCACGGATGTCTGGTGCAGTGCGTGAGAGGATGGGGCTGCTACCTGGTAACCCATACCGGGCCATCTGCCAAACTTCCCCTATCACCCCGAGGGCACCTGCGCTGTTTCCGCCATGACCTTCCAGGAACCGTGCCTAATTCGGTGCAGTTTTGGTCTCAAGATGGATGCTTGTCCCTTTCTCTCCCTCAGGGGTGGGGGGTTGGGGGCCCCTGGGTTCACTCACTCGCCTGCTTGTGACCACCTCGCTCCACAGTCAACCGCCGCCTCCGCCATCCCCACCCCACCGTAGCAATTCCACCATACGTCGCCAGCACCCCAATCATACCTTCTCAGTTCGGGTCACAGAGCTAATTGGATTTGGCTCCGGTCTGAGGTGCTGTTGGTCTCCGCCTTTGTTTATTTCATTTTTTTACTCTTTCCAGGGGCTACAGTTCTCGTTTTAGATTCTTCTTGGGTCCAGAGGACCCATCTCCCTCTTTTTTCTTCTCTCTGTTATTATATTAGTTTATATTCCAGCATTTGGATGGTATATTCAGGGAGCCTCCCTGTCACGGTGTTATCTGGGCAGCCATTGTGCAGTGGCGGCGTTGTGCTGAATTTCTGATACCCTAATTGTTATATGTCTGTGTGAAGATTCATTTTTGTTATGGTTGATTGGGATTCTGTATGCCTCACTTACCTGTATGTCAGATTCTCTTCCAATGTTTGGAAAATTTTCTCCTATTATTTCTGCAAATAGTCTTTACAGGTCATTAGTATTGACCCCTGCTTTTTCATTTATGCCTATTAATTTTATGTTATTTCTCTTGGCATCATCTTGCAGCTGTTTAATTGTTGTTTCCTGGTTCCTTGTTATTATTAAGAGATCTTCTGTTTTATGATCATAAACTTCCATGCTATCTTCAAGGTCTGAGACTCTATCTTCAGCTTCATTCAAGCAGTTTTGCCAACTTGCAATGAAAATTTTCATTTCCTGAATTTCTCCTTGAATCTGTTTCATGTATTCTATTTGTGTCTTATTTTGTTCATTCAAAGTTTTCACCATTTTATGTTCTTCTATTTTTTATCTTGATCTTCTTTAGATATACACAGCATTTCTTTCATAATGTTTGTCATTTCATTTTTTAGCTGAGAGATATTTGTGATCTGATTTCCTCTATAGCTTCATGGAGTTGTTTCTTTACTTCACTTGCTATCATTTCAGAAAGTTCAGTTGTGTGACTCCCAGTGTCTTCCATTTCAAGGTCTCTTGGGTTTGTTCTCAGTGGGCTGGGGGACTGAGACTGTGTCTTACTGTTTCATTTTGTCATTTTCTTCTGGGGCCTTTGTGTCTGGCAGGCAGCCTCCCGATGGATTGTACTGGAACACTGTGCTGAGTAGAGCTTCAGTCCTCCAATATCCCTCTGGCTAGCCAGGGCACACCCCCAAACTATGGCACCAGAGTCTTGTGCTCTGTGGCTGGTGAGCCTGGCCATGCATTCCTCTGATGTACTTTGTTGGGTTGCTCTGGGATGCTGGGCTGTGCAGAACTTGTATCTTCCCTGTAGCTATCCACCCCTGGAGTGTGTCACTGCGACCTAGAACCTGTCTGAGTAGAGTTCAGAACCTTTGTAACTGAGGTGCCTAGCAGAGACACACCCCCAGGTTGTGGCACTGGGGACTTGCACCTGGCTGGGTAAAGTTCAGAGCCTCCAGGACCCAGGCAGTGATGTGGAGCACACCCTGGAGTATGGCACCACCAGGACCTTCTGTCAACCTGCGAGGAGTTCAGAGTCTCTGTAGGGTGGGAGTAGCCAGAGCGTGTCTGTGATGTATGGTGCAAGGGCGTTGCTCCTGACTGGGTGGAGTTCAGAACCTCCAGGACCTGCTGTGTGGCTGCATCCCAGAACTGGAGCCTTGTGGCCTGATGGGCTGAGCTCAACACTCCAAGGCCCTTTGGCTATGCTGGCCACTTCCTGATGAGCTGCTCTGGGACACTGGGCTGGGCTGGGTTCAATACCTCTGTATCCTGTGAGGCTGATTGGGCATTCCCCTGATGGACTGCACTGGGACACTAGGCTGGGCAGAGTTTGGATCCTCTGTGCAACTAGCAAGGACTTACTCCTGGGCTTGAACGACTACTTCTAAGATAACAATATGCAATATATTAACTAGTGTTGATTTCTTACTGTTTTTTTTAAAATTCTGTATTATTTCTACTCATTTTTATGTTTTCCTTTTTAAAATAAAAAAAAGAAATCTTTGTCTTCATGATCTCTAATTGCATTCCAATCTTATATATCTGACATTTGGTCCTCACATTGACTCATTCTACTGCATATACTTTCGATGCAATTTTTAATCTCTTGAATGTTTGTCTGAATCTGTTTCATGCATTCCATTTCTTTCGTATGTTGGGCATTCATCATTTCCATAGATTTTCTAAGCTCTTTTATTTTCTGTCTGTGTCTGCTCAAGAGTCACTAAGCATGCCTTTAATTTGGTTACCATCTCTGTAGTTATCTGATAAATTATTTCTGATTTGATTTTTTTCTAGAGCCTCATTCATCTGCTTTGCTACTTGTACTGTTACCACTTCAGAGAGTCCTGGTGGGTGACTTTTTAATTGTTCCATCTCATTCCCCCTGGGGTTGCTTTTGGTGAGCAGGAAGCCTGGGGTTACATCTTGCTTCTGTGTCTTCTCATTTTGTGGTTTTAAAAAATGTATTTATTTATTTATTAGTTTTTACCTGGGTTGATATTTGTAAATTGCTCATGGGACATTGCTTTACTGGTAGTTTTGAAATGATTACTTCTCCAAGATGTCTTCCAAGTGTAGCTGGCCTTTTCAGCTGTTATGAGATCCTACCTCTTCAATTTATTAAGGATGAGAAATTGCTGCTTACTTGGTCTAGCATCTGCTTTTTATGGCACTGGCCTCTAGTATTATTTATGATCCTTTGGAAATCTCAGTCTTGCCATACCAGGAAAACAACTGATTTGAACAGTTATGTCATCTTGGCTAAAGTAGTACAATCAGCAATAGTAATAGCATCAAACACAGCCTAGAAAATGACAAACTGAGGTAACTATTAATTTGCCATATTTAATTGTATGAAATAGATTTGTGGTTATATACCAAAATCTAAAATTAGTTACAAAATCATATACAGTAAACATGCTCTCAGTATGGCAATTTTTATCCTCAGTGGAGAAAATTTCAAAGTTTATGGGAGAATAATAGAGAAATAGAAGGGGAAAGAGACATAGGAGAAGGAGAAGGAAGAGGAGGAGAAGACCAAGAGGAAGTAAAGGAAGAGGAAGAGGAGGAGAAGAAGAGAAGGAGGAGGAGGAAGAGAAGGAAGAGATTAGAAGGAAGACTGGAGAATCAAGGAAGATTACAAAAACTTTGGGAAATTTATGAAGAAGACAGGAAACAAAGCAAAGGTGAAGAAATAAAGACAAGAACAGAACAAAACAAAACAACAACAAAAAACTAGAAACAATATTCATACTCACATAAAAATAAGAACAATCAAGAAGAAAAGAAAAAATAAAAATAACAGAAAAGAAAAAAAACAGAAATGAAGAAAAAATGTCCATTTCAGGGTGTGTCTCTGCTGTCATTGATAGAGTCGAAGGACAGACAGACTCCAGATCTATGTTACTTAATCCCAGAAAGCCAGCCACGGATTTACAGCAGGGTAGTGGATAATCCTTGCAAGTCTACACTTTTAGTTTCACTGAAGTTCAGGCTGGTTTTTGTCTGTGAGACTAGAACCCAATTTGTTCAGCCTGCAACACTCTGTGTGCCTCCTGCTGGCTTGAACTTGACTCCTTGCCAGCTTGAATGGGGCTCCTTGACTTCCTGCCAACTTGAACTCAATTCTGTCTCCTCACCCTGACACTGGGATCAGCTTTACAAAGCCAGAATGTTGTTGCTCTGAGTTATGAGTTTGGTTGGCCTCTCCTCAACATGGCCACCGGCCAATCACTTTCTCCTGTAGGATGTCTGAACCTGAATAACTCACCAGCAACTGCAGTCCATTGTATCCATTGCTGTTCCACTGGTGTGTTTCCCCATGGAGTCCTCTGGGATCTCTAGGAATCATAGTGCATCTGCAGATTTGAACTGCCCCTCCCAGGCAGTGAGTCAGGATCAGGAAGAGAGAGAGAGAGAGAGAGAGCACTGTGACCTCCTTATTCTGCATTGAAGTCTCTCTTTTTGTTCTTCCCATGGGCTTCAATTCTCTCTTCAGATCTTTGCTGGGTCCCAAGGACCAACTTTCCTCCTTCTTCTCTTCCTCACATTGCTATATTCCAACCGTTGGACACCAAATCTCAGAGAGGCTCTTTCTCTGCTGTTCACCATTCCACCATTTTCCTGGAAGTCCTCTTATGGCATGTATTTTTAAAAAAATCATTTTATTGAGGTATGTATAATTCCCACACTAAATGGTGCATATAGTGTACTCAGTGCTTACAAGTTGATAAATTTACAACCTTTGAACATAACCTTGAACATAACCATTCCCTCCAAAAGTTGTCTCTAGCCCTGTTTATTGTTATTGTTGATAAGAACACTTAAGATCAATCCTCTTAGTCAAGTTTTAAGTACACAGTTTTATTTTTTTATTTCTTTTAAATTTTATTTTAAAGAGAATAAAACCTAACAAAATAAAACAGAATAAAGCCAATCAAAACAAAACAGTAAAAGTGATACAGCATTTCAAAACAGAGTAATAGGAAATCAACAATGGTTACCATAATGCCTCTTGTCATCTTCAAAATTGATGCCCATAGCATCAGACATAATAAAATCAAACAAAACAGAACAAAATAAAACCAATCAAAACAGAACATTGAAGAAAATAAAACAATAAAACAGAACAAAACAGTGAGAACAATTTTGGATTTCAAAAACAAGACAGAAGGAAATCCCCCATAGTTGCTATACTGCATATTGTTATCTTCTAAATAGATGCACATAATACCAGCTTTAGGCCTGCAAAATCGATCAAACAATACAAGCATTAAGTTATTTTCATACCTCAGTTGCTAACAACTCAGAGTGTGATGTTCTGAATCAACCAGTTGCTTATGGGGGAAGGAGGCTTATCTTGTCACCTAACCCACAGACTGGTTGGCTCACAGAAAGGGTAATTGGTTTCTTGTTTCTCTTCCTGGCCCTGCATGGCTGCTGCTGGCTCATAAGAAGAGCAGATTGGCTCCTTGTTTCTCTTCCCAGCCCTGCGTGGCCACTGCTGGCTCATGGGAAGGGTGAATTGCCTTCTTGTTTCTCCACTGTTTTATTTTATTAATTTATTTCTTGAGACATGGTCTTATAGTTCAGACTGACCTTGAACTCACTATGTATAGAAACTTTAAAAATGAAATTAAAAATATTGCTTGCTTCTCATACATAGTTGGATCACCCAGTTATTTTAACTTGCCATTTTTAGCAATGAAAATGTTATTTCAAAGGCATGGGAAAGCTTAGGGCTTCGGGAAACTTTGTTTTTAAATAAGATACAATGAAATATGTCCATAGGAAAAGATTCCTGCTCACATACAGCAGTACAAAGGTCTCACATGTTTCATATATTCTTTGAATTATTATCCTGGTTTTAATCTGTATACATGATAATTAACTTTATATGATCTTATAAGATGAATAAATGATTCTAAAGATGGAAAAATAAAAAATAGTGGGGGAAAGGGTAAAAGGAAGAGAATTTAAATGTGTTATGTACATTTACCAACCTGCTAGAGTGAATATAATCATTGTGTACTGCACACATGCATTAACAAAAATTAAAAAAGGAAACAAAGAAATACAGAAGCCACTAGCCATAGTGTTAGTTAAATTTTCGGTTCTTGGTATAGTAGAATAAATAATGGCCTCTAAGTGTGCCCACACCCTAGTCCCTGAAACCTTATATGGTAAAAACATTGTGGACATATGATTAAAATGAGTATTTTAGGATGGGTATTTTATTTGGGTGAGCCCTAAAAATTGCTGTGCACGTCTTAACAGGAGAGAGACAGAGGGAGACTTGACTATAGAACAGAAGAAGATAGTAATGTGATGAGAGAAGAAAGAAATAGTGGTGTTGGCTGGGGGTTTAGCTCAGCGGCACAAGTGCCTGCCTGGCAGGCCCGAGGTTGTGAGTTTGATCCCTGGTACAAAAAAAAAAAAAAAAAAAAAACCAATGGTGTTGGCTTGGAGAATGGAGGAAGAGGCCTTAGTCAAGGAACGCATCTGCAGCAGTTGGGAAAGGCAAAGATTGCCTCCTATAGACTATCCAGAAGGAGCAGCCCTGGTGACCCATTGACGCTGGCCATGTGAAACTGGTTTTGAACTTTTGGCGTCTAGAATTGTAAAAGAATAAGCACGTGCTTTTTTGCAACAGGTTTGCTGCGAGAGCACAGGTGTAGTGAAAACCACCACTAAATCAAAGGCAACACAGGAAAGGAAAAGATTCACATTAATATTGTCATCTTTGGACACACGGATTCCAGCAAGTACAGCACAACGGGCCACCTGATCTACAAATGTGGTGGCATCGACAAAACAACCATTAAAAATTTGAGAAGGAGGCTGTTGAGATGGGGAAGGGCTCCTTCAAATATGCCTGGGTCTTGGACAAACTGAAAGCCGAGTGTAGTCGTGGTATCACCATTGATATCTCCCTGTGGAAATTTGAGACCAGTAAGTATCATGTAACTATCATTGATGCCCCTGGACACAGAGACTTTATCAAAAACATGATTCCAGGTATATCTCAGGCTGACTGTGCTGTCCTGCTCATTGCTGCTGGTGTTGGTGAATTAGAAGCTGGTGTCTCTAAGAATGGGCAGTATGCCCTTCTGGCTTACACGCTGGGTGTGAAACAACTAATTGTTGGTAATCCAACAAAATGGATTCCACTGAGCCACCCTACAGCCAGGAGAGATACGAGGAAATTGTTAAGGAAGTCAGCACCTACATTAAGAAAATCAGCTACGACCCTGACACGGTAGCTGAATGGTGACAACATGCTGGAGCCAAGTGCTAATATGCCTTCTTTCAAGGGATAGAAAATCACTAGTAAAGAGGCAACGCCAGTGGAATCACACTGCTTGAAGCTTTGAACTGCATCCTTCCACCCTCTCGCCCAGCTGACAAGCCTTTGCAGCTGCCCCCCCAGGATGTCTATAGAATTGGTGGTATTGGTACTGTCCCCGTGGGCCGAGTGAAGACTGGTGTTCTCAAACCTGGCATGGTGGTCACCTTCACTCCAGTCAGTGTAACAACTGAAGTAAAGTCTGTTGAAATGCACCGTGAAGCTTTGAGTGATTCTCTTCCTGGGGACAATGTGGCCTTCAATGTCAAGAATGTTTTGGTCAAGTTCCTCGTGGCAATGTTGCTGGAGACAGCGAAAATGACCCACCAATGGAAGCAGCTGGTTTCACTGCTCAGGTGATTATCCTGAACCATCCTGGTTGGATCAGTGCTGGCTATGCCCCTGTACTGTATTGTCACACAGCTTATGTTGCTTGCAAGTTTGCTGAGCTGAAAGAAAAGATTGATCACCAGTCTCATAAGAAGCTGGAAGATGGGCCCAAATTTTTGAAATCTGGTGATGCTGCCATCTTTGACATGGTTCCAGGCAAGCCCATGTGTGTTGAGAGCTTCTCTGACTATCTGCCTCTGAGCCATTTTGCTGTTCATGATATGAGACAGACAGTTGCTGTGGGTGTCATCCAAGCAGTGGACAAGAAGGCTGCTGGAGCTGGCAAGGTCACCAAGTCTGCCCAGAAAGCTCAGAAGGCTAAATGAATATTACCCCTAACACCTGCCACCCCAGTCTTAATCAGTGGCAGAAGACTGTTCTCAGAACTGTTTCTCCCAATTGGCCATTGAAGTTTAATAGTGAAAGACTGGTTAATGATAACAATGCATCATCGTAAAACCTTAGAAGGAAAGGAGAATGTTTTGTGGACCAGTTTGTGTGTATGTGTGTGTGTGTGTGTGTGTGTGTGTGGCAGTTTTTACATTATTAGTTTTTAAAATCAACACTTTTTAATGGAAACAACTTGACCAAAAATCTGTCACAATTTTGAGACCAATTAAAATAAATTTTAATGAGAAAAAAAGAATAAACGTGTATTGCTGTAAGCCGCCATATTTTTTTTGTCAGTACTGGGGATCAAACTCACAACCTTGTGTCTTCCAAGCAGGCACTTAAGCCACTGAGCCAAAGTTCTAGCCCTATGTAAGCCACCATATTTATATGAATTTGTTACAGCAGCTTAGGAAATTAGTAAACAGAGTGGCACCAGTCACGTGAAGGGCATGCTTCCAGACAATGCAGTTAAGCATCTTCTGCTTGCCAAAGAAACATACTGGTAGGTTCCTTGGACTCTACATCTTTAGGAATTTCGGCTTCTGATTGACATTTAGTACAGATGTCCAAAATGAATTTATCATATAATTGTTTAGATTAGGACAATCAACACCTGAAATCTCACTTATCTTCTAAAGTAGAGTATGAGGGCTGTTGTAATTCAAGGTCTTTGATGTCGGGGTCCATTATTCTTAACTAGTCAATACTGCTTATGAATAACCTAATTGTCTCATGAAAATTGATACCAAAGAGAAGTTCCAGATCATCTTTCTCTTAGAAACACCAGAAACATTATCAAGTCAGATAAAAATCCACTTCTCTTGATACACGTGTCACTTAAAAGTCAGATGAAAATCATACTTTTCTTGGTAAATGTGTTGCTTATTAAGAAGTGACACTGCTGTCTTAGCTCTGTTTAGGGGTACATATGCAGGCCAGGCAGGGGCACATCAAAGGCCAGGAGTGAAGGTGAACAGACTCACCTCTAAACTTTGCTTCAGAAGGCTCCATACACAATGGCCTTCACAGCACTGCACTAAAGATTTCAGCTTCATGCCCTAGTTGTCTGTACAGACAGGTATGAGGGTGTTATAGAGGCTCACAGTTGTTAGCAAAGTATATGAGGTAAGTGCTGCCTTCCTTGAAAATTCTAAGAGGAAAAACAGTGATAGTCATTGCTAAAACACTCCATGTTATACTTCTTGGCATTAACACTTCAAACCTAGCTGAGAAAGGAGGTTTGCAGCCCACTCACTGGCATATTTTGTTTATTTTCTTGTGTTAAAATACATATAATGTAAAAGGTATCCCTTTAACCATTTTTAGGTATACAATTCCTTGGCATTAAATTGTGTTGTGCAGACACTGTCACTGTCCATTTCCTGAATTCTTTCATCATCTCAAAGTGAAATTCTGTTCCCATTAAACAAAATCATTTTACTCCCTTCTCTCCCAACTAATCTACTCTCTATCTATGAATTTGACTGTAAGAAGAATCATACCAGTATTTATCTTTTTGTGTCTGGGTTATTTTACTCAATGTTATGTTTTCGAAGTTTCTCTATGTGCATGTGTCAGAATAACATTTCTTTTTAAGGCTGAAAAATATTCCATTCAATCACATTTAGCTTATCCATTCCTGTATTGTTGGCCATTTTAGTTTTTTCCTCCTTTTGGTCATGGTGAGTAATGCTGTGATTAATATCAGGTACATTCTATTAGCAAGTTATATAAACTATAGGAATTAAGTCTAAAACCTTCCCTAAATTAGTGACTATAAAATCTGGCCATACATTAGAATTCCATGGGGTTTTAAAAAAAAGTTCTCAGTACTCTTGTAACACTCCAGAAAAATTAGCATACATCACAGTATCCAGGCATCAGTACCATTTTTAAGTCCTACCAAGAGATTGCAGTGTGCAGGCAAAGTTGAGAATTAGTACTCTAAACAATGCCTAGTAAATACCATTTCATTCAAGGTTCATTTCCTTTTTGTACAGTCTCTAAATCATACATAGTTTTCCCATACCTTCAAATCCAATTTATCTGAATCAAATTCATATTTTTTAAGATCTTCCACCTAAAGCATTTATAATTTAAGATTAAGAAGAAAAATCTCAGATCTACCTATCACTAAGAAAAATGTTTGTTCCTTTCAGAGTCATTGATTATACTATATGTATATATTCAAACATGGAAAAGATCCAATCATGAAACTATAGACATTTTCTTTTATTTAAGGGTTAAAAACTTTAAGTACTATTTAATATTGCTTTGGAAATTCCACACTAGGGTAATTAAGTGAGAGAAGTAACATTATTTGTGGGTGATGCAATAGATATGTTTGCAAAATCCAAAGGAATTGGCTTATGAAAACGTTAGAGGTACAAAAATAAGTTAATGGTAAGAATAATGGATAATAGGATATATGAATAACTAGTTATAAACAGCTTAAAAATCAGATCCAACTTACAGCAGCCAGAAAAATACAAATACTCAAAACAACAAAAAGATGGAGCATACATTTATTTAATTTTAAAGCATATTGCACAGGGCTTCAGAGGAAGACTTGTGGAGCCATCTGCTTGGGGATTCACCCTGGCTTCCACCACTGAACAACTGTGGGAACCTGAGAATGTTACTTAGCCTATTTGCTTACAGTACCTACCTAATAGTGTTAGAAAGATAACCTGAATTACAAATGTAAAGTGCTTAAAATGCTCCCTGCCACACTGCAAATACTGTTTCCAGTGATACTTTCTAGGTTTATTACTCGGAGTCTTAAGGAAGGAACTGAATATATAGAGAGCTAGAGCATATTTTTAAGAGTGAGACTATAGGCATAAAAGATGAGTGGAGATAGAAAAATTATTGAATGGCTGTGTGCTTAAACAGTTCTGACATTTGAGACTATTTTATGCATCCTTTTTCTCTAATTTATAATTACATGAACACTTATAAAGAACTCAGAAAACTTAACACACACACACATACACCAAAAAACCCCCAAAGCAATAAATGGGCAAGTGAATTGAACAAACTCCTCTCAAAAGACATACAAATGGCCAATAAGTATATGAAAAAAATGTTTAACATCTTTAGACATTAAGGAAATGCAAATAAAAACTACACTGACATTGCTTCTCATCCCGGTCAGAATGGCTATCATCAAGAACAGTGAGAATGCAGGGGGAAAAGAAATCTTCTATCCTACTGGTGGTAATTAAATTGGTACTGCCACTATTGAAGTCAGTACAGAGATTGCTTAGAAAACTAAAAACCATTTGGTCCAACTGTACCATTTCTTGGTATATACCTGAAGAAATTAAAGTCAGCATACTATATGGATACCTGCATACCCTTTTTTACTGCGGCACAATTTGCAATAGCCAATGTATGGTACCAGCCTAGGTACCCACCAACAGATGAATGGACAGAGAAATCATGGTGTATATACATGATGGAATATTGTTCACCTGAAACACAACAAAATTATGTCATTTGTGAGAATTTGGATCAAATTGGTGGTCATGATGTTAAGCAAAATAAGCCAAATTCAGAAAGACAAGTATCATGTCTTTCCTAAATTTCAGAATGTAAAAATGATGACATGAAAGTAGAAAGGAGACTATTATTAGACAAGAGAAAAGGAATGTGGGGAGGGGGAGGTGTCAAAGGAAGTTATACAGGAGATGAGGAAAAGTTTTTATGTCAATAAAAGATTATGGTGTTGACATGAATTTACTAATGTATAAAGTAGTCCACTTCACTCTATTAGGTGAAACAGGTTACAGACTGTATATATGGCATTGCCAATTTTTTTATTTTAAAAAATGCATTAATATATAGGAAAATTAAGAAATCATCTAGAATAGTGTTCACTTAACTAATTATCTCTGGGAGATGCAGAGTACTTTTTTATTTAAGAGTATTTTTTATTTGTGCTGTTATGAAATGTTTTTAAGCAGAGGAAATTAAGAATTGCTGTAAGCATGTGAGAGGATGTATATGTTGATGAACTTGATGGCAGCAGTCACTTCACAATGTGTATGTATTTCAAAACATGATATAGAAAACTTAAATGATTTTAAAGTCATACTCAATAAAACTAAGAACATATTCTAACTTTCGTAAAATCACATAAGAATGTCCAGAAGAATAAAAAGTATTCTCCAGCATTCTATCTATGTGATATTAGAACTGAATGAAGAATCTATCTGAATTAAAATGAGTTAAGTGGTTTTTTGTTTCCATTTTGAATGTATATTCTCTAAACCCCAGTAACAATGGACCAACTTTTAAAGAAGTGACTACACACACACACATCCCCTTGAAAGTTCATTGAACTTTTTTTTCCTTTTGTGCAATGCTTGAGATCAATCCAAGGTTTTACATATGTTAGGCAAGTGCTTTACTACTGAGCTTGTACCACTGGCTCTTGAGTTAATTTTTGAAAACAATGTTTCAACGGGATACTATGAAGCTAAAGATACAAAGATACAAAGGCAAATACTATATTCTGGTAGGGAAATTTGATTCTTATGGGGTACTGGTTAGCAATCTATACTCTACCTAACTACCAAAATAGAGTTTAACAAAGAAATGAAACTATAGACAATAGGGTACAGGATTCTCACTGTTGGGAAAAAGTTAAGAGTAAGAAAGGGTTAAAGTGAGAATGAGCCCTATAGTGGTGACTTGAGAGTTAGAGATATCAGTATATATACTCATTTTTAAAAATAAAGTCTAGATATATAGTATCTGGTATATATTGATTAATATACATATTATTGGCAAACTATGCAGGGCCCAGGAAGAGAGACAAGCCAGTTTGCCCTTCTGGTGAGTTGGTAGAAGCCATACAAGATCTGGGAGGACTACCAGAAGCCAATTTGCCCTTCCTGTGAGCAGCACAAACCACGTGTGGCCCAGGAAGAAAGACAAGACAGTTCAACCTTTCCATAAGCCGAGCAGCACGTGGGTTGAGAAGGAGGAAGCACCACCCTCATCCCCTGCCAGCCATAAGCAACTGGCTGATGAACAGACTGAACTGAGGTACAAAAACAACTAAATGCTTGTATTGTTTGATTGACTTTGCAGGACCAAGGCCAGTATTCTGAGCATCAGTCAGGAGGATAACAGTATGCAATATAACAAATATGGGGAATTTCCTTCTGTTTTGTTTTTGAAATCCAGTATTGTTCTCACTGTTTTATTTTGTTCTGATTTATTGTTTTGCTTTATTCAATGTTTTGTTTTGATTAGTTTTATTCTGTTTTGCTTGATTTTACTATGTCCGATGGTATGGACAACTATTTTGAAGATAACAAGACATATTATGGTAGCCATGGTTGATTTCCTATTATCCTGCTTTAAAGTTCTGTACTGCTTTCACTGTTTTGCTTTCATTGACTTTATTCTGTTTTATTTTGTTAAGTTTTATTCTCTTTAAAATAAAAAAAAATATACATATACATATTATTTTCTACCTTTGTCCAACAAGTAGGCAGATGCAATGACACACTAGCATAGTAGCTGTACTAGTGAGCACATTTCTTGCCCAGATCTCACCTTCTAAAACAACTTCTTAGCCAGATGTGGTGACTCATGCCTGTAATTCCAACATTCAAAGAGACTGAGTGAGGCAGTAGAATTGAGAGTTCAAGTCCAGACTGGACAATTTAGTTTCTGGATAAGTAGATAAATAAATGAATATGTAAATAAAGTAAATGGTAGGTGGACTGGAAAGCAGCTCAGTGGTAGAATACTTCTGGGTTCAATCCCATTATTATGGAGGGGGAAAAATAAGAATTCATTGCTCAATACAAGTACAGATGGTTCCATGGAAAAATAATTGGTTCTAGTGCTTGTTAGAAAAAATAACATGGTGGGCTTGGGCCATATACACAAGAGGATGAAGAGGTCCTAGAAATTCAAAGGAAGAAAATGATGAGGGAATATCAAGGCAAACAAACAAACAAACAAACAAGATCAAAAATCAAGTTCAAAGATTTCTTACATGCCAAAGCTGGACCAATCTAAACAACACTAGAAAAGTATTGGATTATAATTCAAAGAATACAGTAAATAGACATAAGTCCATACTGATACAGATTATTGGACAATATCTCTTATAAGTAGAATTCTAATTAACAGATGTAGAAGGAAATAAAACATTAACGAATCTGTTGACTTTTGAGCTACCTAATGAACTTTTGTCAATGAACATATTCTGAGCTCCATTTGAAGCATAAAGTTGTAAAGAAGATTTTTTCTGATATAAGGTTTATTTCAAATATCAAAAATATTTGTGTCCAGTTGTGATGATAGCTATCGAGGTGAAATGCAATTGGATGCCTGTGGTGCTTTGGTGTTTCACTAACATTGCAGGTCTAGGGCCAGTGGTCTGATCATAGATTCAGAAGATACACAGTGTGACATAGATTCACTCAGTACACAGTGTGATATCTAGGACATCTAGGGGGGATCCCCTTCTGAGGGTTGTAGCCATTGTTGATTCCCTATGGTCTTCTTTTGAGGTCCTATATTGTTTCATTGTTCTGTTGGGTTGACTTTTATTTTCTTTTGTTTTGTTTGATTATGTCAAATCTGATGGAAGGAGAAGCTATTTCAAGGATAGCAAGGGGGAGGGGATGGTACTTCTTGTTTGTCAGCCCATGCACTGGAAGGGGCTGGGGTCTGTCTGTTCCAGTATGGTGGTGGCCCGCTCATGGTGCTGGTTCCTAGACTGGGCTTGCTTGCTGGTGTGGCCTTGTTTTCTGTACACCTGGTTTATGAATGGTACTGATTCATGGGGAGAGGCTGGGGTCTGTCTGTTCCAGTCTGGCAGTGGCCCATGTATGGCACTGGTTCCCAGATTGGGCTTGCTTGCTGTTGTGCCCTTGCTCTCTCTACCCTGGTCTGCGAATGGCCTTCAGTCACTTCTTAAGCACATAGAGTACTACTCACTTTATTAGTTGTGACAAATTAAAAAGGGAAAACATTTATGTATAGGCCTACATTAAATTCCCCCACCTTAAAACAAAACCGAGGTTCCAAATTCCCTTATCTGTTAGCTCTCTATCTTGTTTAGACAGAAAAAAAAATCTAGAAAGTATTACCAAGAGGAAACTTCTTTCCTACCAATCAAGGTTTCAGTGGTTTGGGTCCTGAAAATAAATGAACAGATTTGTGAGAAAAATGTTTATTATACATGCATGGGAGGACACTCTACAAGGAGTAGCTTTCTGAACAGCACGGGGTTGTGGATCTCTGTTAAGGTTTGAGGAAAATAATGGACAGTTCCAGTAAGATTTATTTATACAATTCAGTTCCTCTGGAGGTCCCATTGCTAGTCTACCCCCTTTCAGATTTCCTTGAAGTGGGGTTAGGGCAGCTGAATTTTCAGAAAGACTTATGCTGCTCATCAAAGGAAAGTTTAGATAAGACTTTTTTTCTCCTGCAACTGCTGCTTGTTCAGATGTTCTCAAACTAAGTAATTTTTAGGCCTTGCTGATATGTTGTCAGTCCTTTACTGTCCCATCTGAAAACTGACATGAGGTTTCCTAGGCAAGTAGCTGGCTCTGTTGCTGTGAGCTAAAGGTCAGGAGTTCAGAGATCTGTGAAAACCAAGAGTAGAGACTAGAGCAAGGATGAATGAGCAGAACAGAAAGGAACCTAGATCCCATGTAGGTTTCCCAGTGCGAAACCACATTACCATGGGAGGAAGTGGCTTCTCTTATTTGGAGTTATCAGCCCCTTTCATAAATCCACTGTTCAGAATGTGCTTGCCTTGGCAGAAACAAAAACTTCATTAAAATATCTAGGGCAGAAGAATTTCCAGGTAAGGAAGACAGAAAGAAGTTTCAAATATATGAAGTTCTTGGGATAAGATAACACATAAAACTTCCTACTTCAGTCCGAACTTGCAGACAGACCCAGGGTCTGGTTGGCATCACTCCGGGGTGCACTCCGCCTAGTTGCCTGGGATTGGGAGGCCTTGGCCCCCACCCAGTTAAGGCAGAGGCTCCACCTGCACGCCCTGGGAGGCCGCCCTCCCTTGCTGCATGCAGGACCCCACCCTACCGGGTCCTGCGACTCAGCGTGACCCAAGAATCAGCGTGAACCTCAGGGGAATGCCTGGCCAGCCTTGCAGGACACAGAGGTATGCAGCCCAGCCCAGATCAGCCCAGGACGCCAGAGCTGCTCACCAGGGACTGACCAACATAGCTGCAGGGACTTGGAGAGCTTGGGCTCCCCACACCAGAGTGCAGAGTGCGCATGAGCTCCATACTTCAGTGGAGCAGCTTGTGTGTGCGACATCCCAGAGCTCACGCGCGGACCCCTGCCCAGCCGGGTTGCTCCCGGCACTGTAGGCCTGCGACTCGCCCGGGCTTGCCCCGGCACAACTGTAGTTCTGAACTTGCAGACAGACCCAGGGTCCGGTTGGCATCACTCTGGGGTGCACTCCACCTAGCTGCCTGGGACCAGGAGGCTTTGGCCCCCACCCAGTTAAGACAGAGGCTCCACTGGCACACCCCGGGAAGCTGCCCTCCCTTGCTACATGCAGGACCAAGCCCTACTGGGTCCCGCAATTCAACGTGACCCAAGAATCAGCATGAACCTCAGGGGAATGCCCGGCCAGCCTCGCAGGACACAGAGCCACCTAGGTTCTAGAAGAAAATGACAAAACGAAACACCAAGAGGCAGTCTCAGTCCCCCAGCCCACAAAGAACAAACCCAAGAGACACTGAAATGGAAGAGAGTGGGAGTCACACAAATGGACTTTCTGAAATGGTAGAAAATGCAATAAAGAAACAGCCTGATGAAGTTATAGAGAAATCCAAATCAGAAATATTCTCTCAGCTAAAAAATGAAATGAGAATCATTATTAAAGAAATGTTGTGTGTATCTAAAGAAGAGCAAGATAAAAAAATAGAAGAACTTAAGAAAATGATCGAAACCCTGAAGGAACAATATAAGACACAAACAGAATGCAAGAAACAGATGCAAAGGGAAATGCAGGAAATGAAAAACTCCATGGAAAGTTTGAAAAACCACTTAAATGAGGCTGAAGGTAGAATCTCAGATCTTGAAGACAGCATGGGAGATCAGGGCCATGAAAGAAAAGATCTCCTAGAAATAGTAAGGAACCAAGAAACAACAATTCAACAGCTGCAAGATGATGCCAAGGGAAATAACATAAGATTAATAGGCATAAATGAAAAAGCAGGGGTCAATGCTAATGACCTGCGAAGACTATTCACACAAATAATAGCAGAAAACATTCCAAACATGGGAAAAGAATCTGAAATACCGGTAACTGAGGCATACAGAACCCCAATTAACCACAACCAAAATAAATCCTCACCCAGACATATAATAATAAGGGTATCAGAAATACAGCACAAGAACAAAATACTAAAAGCTGTCAGAGAAAAGAAACAGGTCACCTATGAAGGAAAGTCTATCAGAATCACAGCAGACTTCTCAACACAAATCTTTAAGTTAAGAAGAGCTTGGAGTGAAGTATTTCAAATCCTGAAAGAAAATAACTTTCAACCCAGATTGATGTACCCTGCAAAACTATCCTTAAAAATTGATGGAGAAATAAGATACTTTCATGACAAAGAAGAACTGAAGAAATTTATGGCCACCAAACCAACACTACAAAGAGTACTGAAAGACACTCTAGAAAGA
>RJWM01025726.1:0-28960 GCA_004363535.1 Dasyprocta punctata | reverse complement strand
GGGGGTTAATTTTAAACTTTCTACTACATATTGTTTAGAGACTCACATAAGTTGCATTTGTGGTTTTAGGCCTGTCTTGTTACCTAAAAGAATACTGAAAAGGCTTTCTTCCTACATACAGAAACAATAAAACTTTTGGATATGTGAAAGTTACTACGTCTGTTTGTTTCTTGAGACAGGGTCTCACTATGTAGTTCAGGCTGGCCTTGAACTTACCATATAGGCCAGACCGGCCTCGAACTCACAGCAATCCTCCTGCCTCAGTCTCCCTAGTGCAGGGATTACAGGTGTGTGCCACCATGCCCAGTCTGAAAGTTATTATCTTACATATCACTGATTTTCTTTAGTAATGGAGTTGCTAAATTATAGAGAAATAATAGAGTAAAGAAAATTTGGATTGAAAAGCGTAGATGAATAATTCAAACCAAGAAATACTGTATGAATCTCCCCTTGAACCCACACACATACATATTTTGGTAATCTCTCTTCTTCATCTCTATCACCATGGTTTGAGGCCAGGTCCTTATTAATTTCCCTTTGGATCACCATGCTTTCCCTGGCCACTCTGCTCTTAGCTTTAATTCCATACTGTTGCTGAAGTCATCTTCCTAAAACCAAGCCAGATCACAGATACCTTTTCTCTAATAACTCCCCAGTGTCCTTCTGCCTCCACACACTTGTAAATAACACATTTCTCATCTCACACACATATTCATTTGCAAATAACACAGATATATGGTTAGTGTACTGATATACTATGCATATAACAACATAAAATTGAAGTTTTAAAGCACGAGATAAAGATGAAATAAAAACTACTTTATAGTCTAGTTATTAATTGTATACAAAATCTTTTGCTATCACTGTAATGTTATCTAGTGTGATTAGCATTGTTAAATATGCTTCAGAATTTTTAGACACTTTTATTTCACTAAGGATACTTATAATCTGGTTGTGAGTGGAGTTTATTTTGATGACTCTCAGAAGTGCTGACAACCCCACATATACAAATACAAATGGAGGGAGTGTATCACTGGATATGAAATTATAATTGCTCACTTTTCAAACCATTCACCAACTTTTCAAGGTCTTTTGTGATAACCCACTAATGCTTAAATATTTGTGTTATCTGTAATCTTTTAAAATCATTTATCCACTCTGTGAGACTTAGGTTACTCAAAGAAGATAATAGAAAATATAAATTCATTTAAGCAAATATACATAAATGACTGATAAATTGCAGTTTTTTTAAGAATGAGTAAGAAAGTTGATGGCATTCTCTCAATGTTGTGCCTGCAACCGTTACCTTGGAACTCCTTGCACTTGGTAAATGCCCTGTGTGGCTGACACACAGACCAAGTGAGGGCACCGCTGTCAACCCACATGCCACTTATAGTGAAACTTAAATCCTTTCAACAGATGAATTAAATCTGCAGCCTTTACAGTGTACTATGATAATATATATATTATTTATGTATATATATAATGAACTTATTTTCAGAGTGATATAAAATCATAAACACTTGTTTCACATATTGGTTTTGCATGAACCAAGGTAACATTTTGCTCTTTTAATGTACATTAAACAAAGCCTATGATGAATACATCGATACATATTATACAATAAGCATACTTCTTCTCCTCTGTTCTGTGTTACTTTCTGGAGGCAGACGCTTTTACTAATGGTCATAGATAGAAATTGGGACCTGAGGGAACCAAGTTGTCATGTCATCTATAAAATGAAGATACTTTTTAGCTAAATTTACTTCTAAAAACCTATACAGGGTTTGAAGGTGGAAATATTTTTTTATTGCAATACTTACTCTATAAATAGATGCTAGAGTCATCACAAGGCAGTGATCCTTATGCTGCCTTGACTATCCATCTTAATAAATGCTATCCTATCTTGGTAATGAACTCTTCCATCTCAGTCTTAACACAGCATTCTAGATATGTGTATACATGATTCACTGTAGTACGTCCCTGGAGATTATGGTTTATACTTAAAGCCACTTAGCAAGGATTGTGAGATAAAAGTTAGATAAAGTGAAAAGGATTAAAACAAACATTTTATAATTATTAATCGATAAACTCTGCCTCTCATTTTTAGTTGTGTTAGATATTTGTGGAAAAGTGTAATTGAAGCTCTCACAATATTAACTTTCAGAAAATGATCATGCTATACAAAAATATTTATTTGGGAACACTTTTATAAAGAGGTAAATGTTTTAAAAGTGAAGTAGATGTCACTGACGGGAGAGTCAGGCACAACGTAAAACTGCTGAGATCAAAAACACTGCCCAGCAACATATTATCTTACATCTGCATAGAATTTTAAAATATTTACTAATGCTTTCTCTTCTATACATATGAAGTGTTGAGTAAGGCATATAGCAAGTTTAGTTCACAAAACTCCAACCTTCAGAAAAAGCCTAAACTACATTGAAAATCAGGATTTTATTTTTCTTATATTGCTACCAACAATTTTTCTTCTTGAGGACTAATTTTTTTCTACTTGCAGAGTTATTTCAACATTACCATGAACCCAGAAAGAAAACTCTTCATTCAAAGGCATAATTCAGACCATCATGGGAAAAACATGGGACATTTGATTGCAAGATCTCGAAGATCTTATTCTTCATATATGTGCATTTGCACCTCAAGTAGAGAATAACCATCAATATCATCAAACATTTCCTTGTGTTGGAACCTTACATAATGGTTGGTGTGTTCACCAGGGAATAATCAAGCTGCAAGATTTTTCCCCCAAGTACTGGTGATTGCACTCAGGGACTCCACACTGAGCTACATCCCCAAACCTTTTCTTTTTTTGGGACAAGGTCTTGCTAAGTCCCACAGCTGCCCAGGTTGGACTCAAACTTGTAATCCTCCAATAACTAGAAAATCTTTTCTGGCTGCTGTGTCACAGAAGAGTTTGCATTAACTGATCTTGGCTAAGTCATGAAAGGATCCTGACAGGCAGAGAGAGAGAATTTTTCACATTTTAAAAATAATACTATATAGTAAAACAACAATATTAATGCCTCCCAAAGATTCCACTTACTTACCTGGGTACTTTCTTTGAACTGGTAATCTGTGCTCATCCTCTACGCCTTTCCATTTATCCCATTTATGCCAAAGGTTGCAATTTTTTGAACTTTTGCATGAAATTCATGTTACCTAGAAAAATTCGAGTAATAAAAATTTGAAGAGAAAAAATTTTATTTGCTCCATTGTTATGGGTGCTCCAAAAAGGCAACATTAGGTATTTAAGGGTTAATTTTGTCGGTAACCCTCCTACATTGAACAGATCTCTGTGTGGAAGACATTACTTACGTTTGTCAAAATTTCTGTTTTCGCATTCCTATGATCCTTTTGTCTGATGAAATGTGAGAAGTGACCTGTGTCACTTGTGAGTGAAAGCAGTCAGGTTTTTATGTGCATGTTGTCCTACTCTCTTCCCTGTTTCCTATATTCTCTGCCACTGCCCTCTTGGAGAAATCACAGGAAGAAAGCAGGCTGCAATGATGAGTCACTATGATGGCTCTCTGGGAGATTCTGCAGGAGCAAAAAATTAACTTTGTGAAACTAACCAGCTGAGATTTTGGTAGCATTTGTTACAGCAGCATGACCTCCTCCATCACACAGCCTCCCACTGGCTCAACTCCCACTGATCACTATCCATGCAGTAGTTCATGGCTACATCTGTGGATCTTACATTAATAAATTGTGTTCATACATAAGTTGACTGGTTATTATTGAAGGCAAAGACTCAAAGAAATACCTGGGAACCCCAAGATGGTAGTTGGGATAAATCATAGTGGATGTCTCATACCTTGGCCAGGTATCTGGATCATCACAGAGGGCTTCTCAATGCGGACTGTCATAGTGCTTTATCACCAAGGAGGTAGCAGTTTTACAGCAGCAACACACTCGAGGTTAATGAGGAATTTAGTGGAAATGTATGGCAAGTAACTGGAAATGCAGAAATAGGATTTAGGGACAGGTTAGGAATGTGGGTATGAATTCAGAAGTAATCTCCACGCACTTGAAAGTTGAACATAAAACATGAATAAGATTTCTGAGGCAAATGGCAGAGGGGAGAAGCCAAGAAATGAGTCCCAGAAAAACACTCAGATTTGGAGGAGAGAGAGGGAACAGAAGAAAGGAAGGAAGAGATGAGAACTATGATGACAATAGCCATTCATTTTGAGAGCTAAGAATACCATATCTTCATTAATAAATTCATTTACATTTAAATTTGAAGGTTTTTAATGAGAATTAAAAATGTACTACCCCTTAACAATCCATTTACTCTCTTCAATATTAAAATAGATGTCCCGTCTGACAGGCAGCAAGATGTTATCTGTAATAAAAAGCAAAATGATTTTTAATTCAATGTCTCAGAACTAATCTAACAAGTTTTAAAGCAGGAAGAAGAATTTTTTGAACATGTATGATTTGCGCTGCAAAATATTCATTTATTCAAAACACACCCTACATGCCTGGCACATCTGGCAGGCTACAGAGGCACCGTCGCTCTTCCTGGGCTGGGCCCCGCCTGCCTGCCGCCCATCTCACACACTGTTCTCCTTGTGGGCACGCCGAGTATTGTGCTAGCTTTGCCTCTGCGAGGACGACCTTGCCAATTAATTAGCTAGCACTCTCTGCACCCTGGTGCCTGTGCCAGACACCACACTTTGTGCTTTATTCGGGGTTTCTCATTTAATCTTCAAGACAGTCGATGAGGTATTAGTCTTATCCCCACTTCACAGCTTGGTAGGCCTCAATGTTCAGAAACCTGCTTAAGGTCACGCAGCTAGCGAGTGGCGCAATCAGGACTCAGAACAGGGTGGGCAGTGCCACAGCGAGTACACTAAGCCTTGCTACTGAAAGTGTGGTCCTCCAGGTAGCAGCACAGAGATCACCTGGGAGTTTGCTAGAAATACGGACTCCTGAGCGCAACCCTAAAACCACAGGATCAGAAATTTCTTTATGCAGTACTGACTGAACCCACGGCTGTGGCAGCAGGCTGCATTCCTAGCCACCACCTCACCACCATTACCACCACCAACACCACCTTTTTTTTTTTTTTTTTTTTTTTTTTTTTTTTTTTGAGATGGGTCTTGCAAAGTCCCTACATTGCCCAGGTTGGACTTGAACTTTCAGTCTTCCTGCCTCAGCCTCCCAGAGTTCTGGGCTTATAGGAATTTGCTACCAGTCAGAGTTTGGTCTTAAGAACCCCAGGGGATCTTCTTTATTTTAAAGTTCAGGAAGCACTGCACTATGAAGATTTAGCTGTAACGAACATTAAGGGACATGCAATCTTCCCCATGAATAACAATTTGGGAGAAAAAAAAAAAAAGTTTGCTTTGTGCTGTCCCAGGGAGCGGTCAGGACCACTTCCCAAAGCAACAGATACTGAGCTGGGTCTTGAAGCCAGAACATTTTCTCAATCCATTTCATTAAAAATAGGTGCTGTTCCAAATGGACAAGCGCCCGCACCAGTAACCTTCCGGAGTCGGAGTCTCCAGCCTGGACAACGACATCACTCACAGGCCGATCTGAAATCTCCACACCCCATACGATTATTACACCGTGCAGTTATTGGTTGCGTTACTGAGCGTAGAACTGCTTCATTTAATTAATAATGCTCATGATAAAACTAGTTTGCCCCTCACGATCAGTCACACCCCAGGGGTGAGAGCAAACGGTTGGGGTGAAAAGCAGCTGGCGGGATGTTCGGATCCTGGGACCGCGACTTCATGCTGGGGCGGCGTCGCCTTCTCCGGCCCCTGCACCCCTCCTCCCGCTCGGGTGGAGCCTAGCGGTCCAGTTTGTTTCACCGTCTGCCCCTTTTTTCTTTCCTGCACCCCGTTCGGTGGGGCTTCCTAAGACCCAAACCAAAGTGCTTCCGCGAATAACCTGGGATCCGCTTCCCCCGCCCGGGTCTCACCCGCACCAGCACCCGCACCCAGGAGAGGGGAGGGGCGGTGCTGGCCGGAGCTCCCGAGCCGACTGGCGGAGGCGCTGCAGTGGCAGACGGCGGGTCACGTGCGGCGGCGGGGGCGGAGCGCGGCGGCCAAGTGGGAGGAGAAAACAAAGCCCCCAGCTGTCAGCAGAGGCAGGAGGCGACAGCACCCGAGCAGGTGAGTCAAGTGCATTTAAAGTGATACCGCCCCGGCGCACCCCCAACACCCTTTGCCCTGGCGTGGTCCCTCCCAGGTCTGGCGCCATCCGCGCCTCCTCCCGCTGAGGTCTGCAGCCTGTGGGTCGCAGAGTAGGTGTAACTGGGACGGGGGGAGTCCCCGAATCCAGGGAGAAGTTGTGCGCAGGGCTCCGTGGCACCCTAAGTGTGCACCCCGCCGCGCTCCTGCGGGTCTCATTTTTCCAACTGGGGGACCCCGCGCTGCGGACCCCAAGAAAAGGGAAGGAGTCCGGGCTGCCACGCTGGCAGAAGCAAAGTGTACTGGCTGAGGGGTGAGGGCTGGGGCCCGAGCAGAGTAGGGACAGTGGGCGTCAGGGACGAAGGGGTCTTGCAGGTGCGCGCCGGGAGTGCATGGCCCTCCAGGCCGGAGAGTTGGGGCGCTGGTAGGAGCTTTGCCCTTTGGGGCAGACCAGGAAGTGAAGCGCGTGGGAGCGACCCCTGCACCCCCAGATCGTCTGACTGCCCAGTGCTTCCCGCTTGGGCGGACACGACTCCTGTCACCCCACTCCAGCTCTGGCTCCTGGCGTCCTGACTCAGAGCCCCGGCCGGTGCGAAGGGGGTCGGTTATTATTCTGCGCCCAGGTGGTTCTGCTGTGGGGCGCACCATGAACGCGGGCGAACATCACTCAGATTCCCCTCTCTACTTCGATGGGAAACCCTTTGGTCTAACTTTACAAGGGCTACGCTGAAGCCAGGAGCCCCACAAAGGACCAGGAAGAGGAGGTGGACGCAAAAAAGACCCTCTCCTCTGAACCTGGGACGTGAGCGCGTGCAGAACTTTAGGCCCCAGAAGAGCGAGCCAGTTGGGACACCCCGAGTCTCTTTGCTCATTCAGCGCCGAGGGCAGAGCTGTAACCTCGGAGGAAGCGGCGCTGCGGCCGTTTGATCAGGCGGAGCCTTTGTCTTAACCTGCGGTCCCCTTCTGCTAATGCTCCCTGGGCCAGTGGCGCGTGGAGCAATTAATATTCCGAACATTAGTGATCCCTTCACCTCCGCACCTGCCACTGCTGTCGATCTCTAACCGTGGGTCTGCTTCCCTTTCTCGCGTCCAATACCCCCCGCCAAAAAAAAAAGGAAAGAAAAAAAAGTGGGCCAGACCCAAGAGGCAAGAGGTTTTTAAGAGCACAGCAGAGGCGGCAACGTAAAATCAAGGGTGGTTAAGCGTTCAAACCTGCGCCCGCCTGCGCACCACCACCATGGAAGAACTTTGTCAATTAGCATAGTATCTGCCCCGGGGCCGCTCTGCGAGGCGGAGGTGCGGTCTCAACCCCGGCGAGCCTTGCAGAACTGTCCCGACTGAGGTCCAAGCGGCACCTGCTCCTAATCGGAGAGGACTCGCGGTTTACAACTTTGCTGAACGGGACACTGTAGGATGAAACAGAACAGAGATCAAAAGGTAACAAAAATAGCAACATCTGATGTGTTTCTCTTGCGCACTAGCAAAGGGTGGAGGGATGGTCCTTGCCTAGCCAGCGTCCTTCCTAGAAATGTTCCCCTTGGCTTGCTTCGAGTTTGTTGTCTGCCAAACTAAGACATCACTTAGGGGCCATGTGTCAGAAGACCTCTAAGGTAGGCGGCTTCAGAGCCCACTGTGTGCTCTTTAGGTGCAAATTGGGAAGTTTTTCATGCACCGGAAAAGCCAGGCTTTGCCAAAGCACTGGTTCCCAGACTTTGCTGCAAATGAGAATCACTTGGGAAGCTTTGCAAATTGCACCTACATAACATCCCAAACATTTAAATTGGATTGAGGATGCAAACTAAACACTGGTGTTTGAAAAGGAAAAAACAAAAACAAACATGCCAAGTGATTCCAATGTCTAGTAGCACAATTTAGGAAGCACTGTTTCAAAGGAAGAGTTCGTTGGCCACAAAAGCAGTCCTTGCAAGACAAGATGCCAGGTTAACTGCTTGAGTGGGTGAGAGAAAAGACTTGAGTGGGTGAGGTGCTAGTGACTAATGTCTTGAGGGAGGGGACCAGATTGTCACCTGGCAGCTTGGCTGAGGGTGATGCCTACTTACCACATCGTTTTTCCTGTCCTGGATGAGAGTCCAGTTGTCCTTGGAAAGATTGAAGTTAATGGTCAGTGTCTGGTTTCTGCCGCGTTGTTAAGGGAGACAGAAACTTTCCTTCCTGTGATGACTGAGCGTGGCAGGCAGCAGGGAAACCCAGCAAGGCAAATTTGGAGCAGCCTGGTGAGTCAGCAGGCTGCACTCCAAAGCAAACCGAGGGAATAGGAAGTAATTACAACGAGTAGCTTATTGACACGCAGGCACTTGGTCCTTGGTCCTTGGAAAGCACGTTTTAATATCTGATCAGGATGTTTGCTCCTAAGAGCAGTTCCCCTTTTCAGCCCCACCATTCTACCTGTGACACTCTCTACTGTTGAAAGGGGAAATGCAAGCCAACTAGACATCTTGTAGTTTCCTTGGCGGAAGGTATATAAGAAGCTGCTGGAAAAGTGTAATCTAACTTGGGTTATTTCAGTTGTGTGAAGTAGAGAGGAAGAATTTGCAGTGCATATATTTAGATTTTTTTTTAAAAAAGTCAAAATTTTTTGACCATGGATTCAGAGATGAATTAAAAGATCATTTAAATAGAAATGGTTGTACCTAACATTTTATATAAAGTTTTGCTGGCTATTGACCAATGGTTTGTTGCTTAAAAAAAAGAAAGTCATCCCCAAAAGAGAAACTGTTAAGTTCTTTAAAGACACACATGGTTTGTTAAACTTACCCTTCCTATTTTTGTTGCTATTTCAGTTTCTATACCTCCTCCTCTCTTCCTGTTACTCTTTACATCGCCATGGCTGTTTCTTCAGCTTCAATTTCTTTAAGGGGGACGTTAGTGCCTGGCTGCTAACAAGGGCTCAGTGTTGCCAGCTGTTGAACTTCGCTGGAACCTGTCCTCTAGCACCTACGTCCCCCACTTGGAATGCTATGATCTCTACTGGCCTTTATGTCTGCAGCCCTAGAGCACAATGCACAAGACCTTTTGCGTTGTAAATCCTGCTTGTTTGTATTGAATGAAAATTATCAGAAGGTAGAGGGAACATTAGAAAATGTATAGAAAATAATATTCATCTAAGGAATTCATTAGGGTGGGAGTTACTTCAGAACACACCCTCATTATTGTCACCGGCACACTATCATTAAAATAGGACGAGTAGGGGCTAATGGTGTATTTCAGTGGCAGAGTGTTTGCCAAGGATGAGTAAGGTCCTTGGTTCAATCCCCAGTATCTCAAAAAGAAGTACCATAAGAATACCTTAAATACATTTCAATAGCCTGCATATTTAAAAGTGGAAGTCGAATGTGTTCTTTGATAGATGCCACCAAAAATAGATGACACTAAGAATTTCCAAAGGCCAAAATGATGCCAGTGGATCTATTGTTTTATGTAGCTTAGAAAAGGAGCTAGGGATCTAACAGTGCACTTTTGAAATTTTGATTGGGTGTGAGATACTGAAAGGCAGAAATGTGGTCTAGGAAAATAGGATTAATGGGATTAATCCATACGAGTCAGAAACTTTATCAGGGCTTGGTGTGCATCTAACTTGGTGATATTTACCAAAGGGGTAGGTTAGAAATGGTGTCATCTCATTTTAGAAGCTCTGGAGTTTTTGAGAGTCACCCAATATTATTACCTTAAATTTATAGTCTTTTGGTCTTATTAACACATGAAGGACTAAACGTAATTGGGTAAATCCAGACAGTGAAATAAGCCTCCAAAGTGGCAATAACACAGCTAGAACCCTTGGTTATTGACTCCATTCCTCATATTTGTTACATCATGTAAATTGGATGTATTCTTGCCTGGAGGTTTTGGCTAGACAAGATCAGTTCACCTTATCTCCTCCCTCCTTAAAATAAGAGAAACTATTCTTATCTGTCATGCTCCCACTGACTTTGTTCTTAAACCTTTGTACAGGTCAACCTTAAACAATCTGGGCCACCTTTGGTTTCTTTTCTGGTTAACTAAAGTATTAAGTTCATTTTCAAATCTTTCCCCAAGTTATAGAAGCATAAATTCTGTTAGGAACAAGTACAGGTTCATCTTATCACTCAGTGAAGTTTCAGTGCCCCATGCAACATCTTCACTGAGAAGTCCTCTGATTCATGATTAATGTCTCCCACATGGGAAGCTCTCTTTGCAACGCACTTCTTGCAGTCATAAACAATGGCCCAAATCTTATGTAATTCACCTGCAACCATGTGAAACATTGAAAGGGCTGGGAATGTAGCTCAGTAAATCACTTGCTTGGCACACCTGAGGACCTGGGTGCAATCTCTAGCTCCTCCAAACACAAATTTATTCTTAATCTGAGACAAGATTAAGGATAAACTGTTAATTCCACAAAATTATTATTTCACATTTGTAAAAGTTGAGAAGTACTCAAAACTGTGGTTTGTTATTATCAGCACTTTATAGAATTGAATTATTGGTAAATTTGCTTCCATGAAACCTAATCTACTAATCTACACACTTCAAACATTACTGCTGACAACGTACTATACTGACATTGAGCTTCTACTTAGCTAAAACCCATGGTTCCTCTATTTCAGGGATCAGCAGACTATGGGCTATTGTGTTTGTATGGGTTTCTAGGTAAGGTTGGTTTTTACATTTTTTAATAATTGAAAAATATGCAAAGAAAAATATTTGGGGAAACTTGAAAATTACATAAAAGTCACATTTTTGGGTCCAAAATAAAATTTAGCTGGACTGCAGTCATTTTTATTCTACGGATGCTTTTGTGCAAGTGTGACTGAATGGAATAATTGCAACAAAATTGTGGGATCCACAAAGCCTAAAATATTTGTTCATTATTTACAGAAAAACTTTGTAGACCCGTAATTTACTCCAACTCAGCGTATTTCAATTTATTATAAGCATTTGTTCATTTAAAACCTTTGTCTTTTTTCAGTTTTTTCCCATTAGTCAAGGTAGGCAAAATTTTTACTAAATAGGTCAATTAAGCATTAAAGTTAGAAGGTAGTTTGTCTTCTTATTCTTCTTGTGTATGCATTTGCAAAAACAGTACATTTCTAATATATGAATTTTAGTGATTTGTTCAAGTATAAACTTCTGAATCTCAAAAGTGTTGATGTGATACTACTAATCTTGGTTTCTAGAGTTCTAGAAACTCAAAAGAACAATCCTATGCTGAACACTTGCCCTAAATGTTTAGAAGTAGGAACTTCCTTATTCTCAAACCTATCGGGGCATATGTATACTTATTTGATTTAGTATGTGGAGGCATAGTTTGGAAATTTATTCAGATTTAAAAATTTTTTATTGAACATCACTTTATACATGTACAACAGGATGTGGAAACTTGCTGCTTTTATAAATGACACTTTTCTAAAGTAGACATTAAATGTAAACAAAATTGACATTGTGCTGTAGACAATTTGGTTTAAAATCTTCAAACTCTAAAGTAGACCAGATTATGATCCAGAAGTTCAAATGTTTCACCTTTTGCTGGAATGATTACATTAAAATTTTAGGACAAATATTTAAAAGAATAATTGTGTTGATAAGAACTTATCTCAATTTTTTTAATTATGTTGCCTGTCATGAAACTTCCTTCAGTTACTAGAACTTCTCGTTTTTGATGACTTAACTACTGCCATACACTGGGAACTCGCAAATCCGTTTCACTTACATTAGTATAGCAATTGTAAGGGGCCCTCTAGCCCTTCCAGAATCAATCCACCTGCAATTTAAAGCCTAGAAAAAACCAAATCATACATTATTACTGTAAATCTTGAGTTACTTAACATCAGCTGAATTTTATTTACTTTTTGAGATTAGGGCCCCAATATGTAGCCCAGTCTGGCCTTGAATTTACCTTCCTGCCTCAGCCTCTCAAGTGCTGGTATTACAAGCAGATGTCACCATGTTCAGCCCAACTAAATCATTGCTAAAAACAAAACAAAAATTGTGAATTTAATCCCATTCTAGGACTGTCCATAGCAATAGCATGCAAATCATTAGCTGCTGAAATAACTTAGCTCACAAGCACTCGCTATGGAATCAAGGGAGAAGGAGAGAGTAAATCACCTCATGCTGATTTGTTAAGAAACTAGTCTGTCAGATTAACTTTCCTCCCTAATAACCCAGACCTCACATTTTTACCAAATACATTTTAATATAATTTATGCCATACATATACCACTAGTAGTTTCCTCTAAATTAGTTCCTAAGACTAGGAACTATTTGGATTTACTGTATTATTAGGCTTGGGTCTTCTCTAATGAGTCTTTTGCTTGGTTTGGCCCTAACTTCTTGTAAACTCCCTGACAAGAATGACCATTACTATTTGAAGTAAATAGGGAAAAGAAAACTTAACAAGAAAAAGCTGGATATTGAAGCAATTTTAGCTCTTGCTTTAATTCTGTCAAAGAATTGAAAACTATGGGAGGGCATAGATGAAAACGAAATCAGGACTGGATTAGCCTCCGTAAAACCTGTAAAATTAGCAGTTGGTAAGAGGTGAGACAGTACCTGTAACCACTTTATGCCCTTCTTCCAAAGATCATTTTAAGTCTGTTCAATTTGCCATAATGTAAGAAGAAAAATATTTGATGATTCAAATATCTTCAAGGAATGCAACATTGTATTTCTATATATTCAAATGAAAAGCCAAATGATCATTTCTAACATTGTTTTATGATGAGCCTATGTATAAAAACAAGGCAAATCTTTTATAGGGAGGTACCATGTTAGAAATTCAACACAGGGCCTTAAGCATGACAAATTGAAGTTTGAAGAAGACTCATAGGAACTAACTTGGCAGCCTATTATATCTAGCATTCTGGGTTGCCCTTGAGTAATAACCTATAAATTAGATGGATCATTTTCTGGTCCTCAGATCATCAGGAAATCTTTTTTGTGCTTCTTCAGGTCGTGCATTGTAACTTAAATAGGAATATTTATATGCCACAGCCACACTCCTAGATCATTCTTTTTGGGTTCTAGCTCCTTACTTGTTTAACGCCTGCCAGTGGTTAGCTGGTTAGTTGTTTTTAAAGTTGGTATTACATTGTAGAAAGAGCCCATCAAGTGGGTTGAGCATTAAAACTGGGTCTGTAGCACACAGGTGAATTTTGGAGATGTTATTTAACATCTTTCATCAGCATTCCATAAACTGAGGTTTCTTTTTTTTTTTTTTTGGCAGCACCAGGGATCAAACTCACAGCCTCAGGCCTGCCAGACAGGTGCTTAAGCCACTGAGCCAAACTCTCGGCCCTAGTTTTCTGAGGCAGAGTTGCACTATGTAGCTCAAGTCAGCCTTGTGCTTACGTTGTAGCCCAAGCCGGCCTTGAACTCACAACGCTCCTCCTACCTCAGCCTCCGGAGTGCTGGGATTAAAGGCGTGTGCCACCACGCCTGGCTTAAACTGAGTTTTCTACTCTGCAGACACAGTGGAGTCAGTGATTGTCTCTAGAGATTGTTGTCAAGATCAAATTAGATAACGTTTGCGCTGGTCTTCATGACTAGGATATAGGTGGTCAGACTCGTTTAGTGATCTGCAACACATTAGGCTGGCAGTTGACTATTGTGGAATGTGGCTTCCTGCAACTCACCTAATATGGAAGACAGGTGTGTTCATCTGAATGCTTCCCTCTGTGCACTGGAAATAGAAGCACAGAACAGGGCTGGGGATGTAGCTCAGTGGTAGAAGTGTTTGCTTAGCATGCATGAAGGGCCTGGGTTCCATGCTCAGCACTGCAGAAACAAAAAATATCTCATAAGCCCTCATGGTGGTGTGTCTAAGTCAACCACAAGCTTTCCCTTCTGTGCCCCAGAAACATAAAGTTCTTTGATGGCTGGGAGTTGTGAAATGCTCTAGAACACCAGGTGATGAAGTCTTTGTTAGGCAACAAAAGACCTAATGTGTATTTTTTTTTCCTGCCAGAATTCGGTACAATCCTTCGATGTTCTTTCTCAGGAATAATATTAATGGATTAGTAAAACGTGCTACAATATTTTTAATTACTAAATTCTTATATTCAGTAGTATTCTTTTGTGGGCATTCCACATTTTCTAAAGGAAGACAAATAAAAACTAGAATAAAGTATTTCTTCAAAAACATATTTGTATGTATCTGTCATAAATAACCACAGTATTACATAATTGCAATTAGTTATTAAATAGATTTTTATCCTATCCAGTTCTACAATGACAAGTTGAAAATGGCTGCATGGCCATTAAAAACACCCCAGGACAGAATTTCCCTCACTAACATACAAGAGAGAAACTCATTTTACTTTTTCTGTTTTAATAAATAAGCATGAATTCATGAGTGACTGATAAAGGTGGGGAAGGATATGAAGGATGGCACTTGTAATCTTACCACCTTTTTGCAGCTATTAGAGCAACTTTTAAATTTTCTGTAGAGCACTTGTCTGTATTCATGTTCAACAGTGTTTTATATAATGTGTCTCCTAATTAGCAGTTTTAATATTTCCTGTATCCATCATGTTGCTGGAATCCGTGTCTCTGTCTGTACTTTTGCTAGCTTTTTCTGCCTGAGACACTTTTCCCTGAGTAATTCAAGATCAGGCTGGGTCTTAGCTCAGGTGTTAACTCCTCTAGGTCCTTGCTACTCACTGACCAGTGGCCCCACTGTGCTGACGGGGCATCTTAATAAATGCAGGATTTCAAGCTCTTCCCAGGCATTCTCAATCTGAATCGCCCCCTTACGGAGATCCCCAGGTGGTCTGTTAGGAGCCATTAACATTTGAGAAGAGGAAGTGCTTGAAGGTGACGATGGGCTTCGCTCATCTCTGCGTGCTCAGACCCTGGCGTGGTGCGTAACAGTAACAGTTAAGAGTTCAACGGGGGAGCGGGGGAGTATTTCCTGGTTTTTGGACCTCACTGTTCTGTGAATGAATTGTGAATGGCAGTCCTCTCCTATGCTGGAAAATGGAAGGATTCTCTTAGGGTGTTTTCCATCAGTATGTAGTTTGTCAGGGGTCCCCTTTGTTGGTTGTCTTTACTTTTCAAAACATGGTGCAAATGTCTGTAAACCCTCTGCTACAGTCATCCCTTCTCCTTAAAATGCCTGTTAAATACCAGTACCTCTGGGAGGAATTGTACAGGGGGCTTCGGTTGAGGGTTGGTAGGTTTGGGTAAGTGTTAAAGGGAGGGACATTGAGATAATGGTGGTCCGATAGGAGAAAGTGGCAACGTTAGACAAAATAAATGGTGGAGTCCTGTAAACAGCTTCTCACTATGGCAGATGTTAGGTTATTTTTATCTTGAATAGTAATGTAGGTCACTTTTTCATCTAAAAAACACCACATTTCATATCTGCAAAAGCTCAGGATGAGATTTTCCCTCACCCTCATGTCCTGTCTCACATCTGTGACAAATTCTATCTGGCCCTACGTTCAAAGTGAACCACTCTGGGGATTTTTCCCCCATGTGTTTGTTTTCTGGGCAGTCAAAAGGACAGGTACTTCTACACGTTAAAACTAAGCGATGACTGAACTATTGGGCGCTTGCTCTTCACATTGTGGATATAGCATTCTGGAAACTTGGGGGCAGATATGTGAGATAGGCTCAGCCTCTTAGCCCTGTTTTGAAGTTTGAGGAGGCTGGTTAGAGCTTTGGAATCAAGTGCCCACAAACAAGAAACATCTGTCCAACAGGCTATTGTCTGCCTTATTTGAAAGGAGCACAAGGCTCCTGGTACTGCTTACAAACAGCCCTCACAATCAGCCACACAGACTGCAAAACTGAAAGGGGCATCATTATGTTCAAGAATGCAAGGCCTTTCAGGGTCTGCTGCTCTGCTTGCTCCTCATCACGAATACTGACTGAGTTGTGAATCGAAGTTTCTTCTCGTTAGTGGAAGAGTCTACCTGAGTATCTGTGATGACATTATTCACGGTGATTTGCCAAGACCTAAGACTTTGGGTGGAGTTTGTAAGAGTCATCTTGACACCATTAGAGTGTACCTCATTGAGCAATGTGATGCAGGTGAACTTGGCAAGACAGGTAGAACAGTCATTCGTTCTGTTCTTCGACCTGTAACATGCAGCCAGGCCCTGTTTGACTCATATTTTCCCATCGGGTTTGTGACCATCCCAATGAAGAGAGACTTCGGTGGGATTAGCAATGCAGTCCTCTGTGGCTTAGTGCTGTTCAGGGGTTGCTCTTGGAATCTGAAAACTGCTAGTACTTGTTTGTTTTTCACATCTGGGGAATTTCTTTTTAAAGGTTAGAGAATAGCTAATATTCTTGGGTTTTGCTGTTAATCTGTTAATTATCCCATTAAGTTGAATGACTTTGATTGAGAGACTTCGCACCTTGATTTTTCTATCTGAGAAATTATGCAAAGGCTTGTGACTAATGATCCTGAGTAGAGACTCTAGAGATTAAAAATTATGACAGCAAGGTAAAAGCATTGCTGATAAGGAGAACCAGAAAAATGAAAGTCAAAGAGAAAGAAGAGTTAGGATCATAAGGGGATGTCTCCGTGGGCATGGTGGCAGCACTCAGGAAGCTGAGAAAGGATTTGCTGTGAGTTCCAGGCCAGCCTGGGCTACATAGTGAGTTCAACAGGTGGAACTATATAGTGAGACCCTGTCAAAAAAAAAAAAAGTCCCTAATTAACTCCATAATTTAAAATTTAAGTCTAAATGGTCTTTACTAAAAACTTTTGGCAGTGTCATTTTTTTTTTCAATTTGCAACAAGACAATTAGAACTGATTGTCAGGAGGCCTGGTTCTTGTTTCAGCTGTGCCTAAAGTATAATACCAGACAACTAAGCTCACCTTTGTAGCCCCCATCTCTAAAATAAAATCAGGGTATCACACCTTTCCCTAACTTCTCCCCCACAAAATCTCAGCATTCTGTGAGGTGTTCATTCACCTTTTTTATAATAAACTCAGAAAATGCAATGAGAACTATATTTTTTCCCTTAGAGAATCAGTAAATTACTTTAAGCATTAAAAAATATGTAGCTTGAATAATCCACTAGCACATGAATTGTTTAGCTAAATTGGAATAGTAAAAGATAGTGGCAAATTTAAACATCCACTTAACATAGCTCCGCAAAATCTGAAAGCAGTGTGATTCCTGGCAGAGCAGATTCTACATTCTCTGAAAGCATCCACTCAGAAACCTCCCTGGGCTCACAGTTCCCTGTCCATCTTTAGGAATGCATGGCCTTTTTTGCTCGTTTTGGAGACTGCTGGTCACCACCTGAGAAATAAAGGCCATTAGCTGGGCACAGTGGCACATCCCTGTAATCCCAGCTTCTCAGGGATCTGAGGCAGGAGGACTGCAAGTTCAAGACTAAACTAGGCAATTGAGCAAAACCCTGTCTCAAAATTTAACAAGAGTGTTTTTCTAGCATGCTTAAAGCCCTAGAATAAAAAGAAAAGAAAAAGAGGCCTTCTGTTATATCCTACTGGAGATAACAAGCAGAAAAGGAAAATACAGACTGCTGACGAGGTTCATGAACTGGCTATGAGTTTTATTGTGCTGCTTTAAAATACACTTACAACCAGATGTCGTGATGCATTCCTGTAATCCTAGCACTCTGGGAGGCTGAGGCAGGAGGATTTACAGCTTAAACCCAGCCTGGGCAGTTTAGTGACTTAGCGAGACCTCGTTTCAAAATAAATTTTAAAAGACTAGGCCAGAAAAGCCAATGAGGGTCCTGTTCTGGGAATTCATTAAGACCCCTTTCATCAGTGCTACATCTGTGGGGTCCCTTAACATGGGAATCCCCTCCCATTCTGTTTGAGTTGTAGGTTTTTCCTAAAATTGATTTTATTTCCTGGCCTCATAATACTCATCCAGTTTCCCAAGGAGGTGTGTTCAAATACAATTATTTAATAATAACGATAAACTTAAGTGTTTTCCATTTACTTAGAAATTTAAAGTTCCAAAAGAATTCTTATGTGCCTCAGCAACTCTCAAAAGTAGCCACATTTTACAGGAAACTTATAAAAACTGGAGCCCAGAGTTTAAATGGCATGCCCAAAGTCACATAATCTGGAAAACCTTAAGCTCAGGAAATTTTACTCCAGGTCTAATGCTGTATACTGGACAGGTTTACAAATGACAGATGGGTTCTCATGGTGTCTCCAAAAGTTCTTCTAACTTATAAAGGTACTAAATTATGCTAAGATCTTAAACTCCAGCTACCTCTGTGTTTCCCATTGAAGGATACACAGGGTTTCAAAATGAGCTGGCAAACACAATTTTAGGACACAACTCACCATGGATGAGGACTCCTGACATCATGACATTCATAGATACTTTTCCAAATTCACAGTTTGTAAATGGAAGCTCACAAAGAGGGGTCATAAGAATCATTTAAGAATGTGGTTAGAAAATGCAGGCAATCTCAAAAGTCACTTGAACCTGATACTTTTAAGTGGAGTGATGGACCGTGTATAGTGTATAGTCATTGAAACAGAAATGCAGAACTCCTGAGTTTTCACTTCACTGTTTGCTTCTGACAGTTTGGCAAGTTGTCTGAGCATCCTTCTATTTCTCAAGTATGCTATATATATATCTAGATATCTATATAGAGAGGGGGGGCTTTAGATGGCTCATTCATCTACATAATGAAATGGAAGAGCACCTTCATTAAACGTACCTATGCAACAAAACTAGACATTCAGGTCAGCAAAGAACTAACAAAATTTTGTATAAGCACCCTCTAATGCATTTGTACAGCATTATTTAATAATAGCTCTTTGGAAAAGGGAGAAGTTTCCGAATCTTAAATCCTGGATGAGTGCATTACCACAAAAAGACTAGCATGAAGGGACAGGAAAATCAAGAAAAGGTTAGATCCCCCAAGAAGGTCCACCATTGGTGGCAAAGTCTGAGCTATAGACTAGCTTATTTGAATTGGGTTCAACTGAGTGAATGGCCTCGCTGACTAAGTGCCTACCAGATTACCAGAGAAGCAAGTTTTGGAATGAGCGCTGAAGGAGTGAGATTGTCTGCCTTTCCATTCAAGGTGTGGTCCCCGCACAGCCACATCAGCATCACCTGGACAATTTTTAGAAAGATGGAGTCCCAGGCCCCATCCCAGTCCTGTTGAATCATAGTCTGTATTTTAATGAGATTCTCAGATGAGTCATCAAGTCTGAGGACACTGAGAAGTAAAATGTTAGTTTTCTTCTAAATTTCACAGTGAGAAAAACTTAAATGATTTTTGAATTCCACATACTATCCAAGAGAACAGCACTCATAAATCTGAACCTTTTGTTCTTCCGCTCTGTGTCAGTACCATTGCATTCCCAACTCCCAGTTGTAATTATTAACTTGTGTGTCTGTTGCCCAACTAGACTTATGCTCCTTTGTGGCCACACTGTGCCTTGTTATTTTTAAGAACCGCAGAATCTGGCACAGTGCCTAACATATGACAGGTGTATATGATGGTACCGAGAGCTCCAGCTGCCAAGTCTCACAGACCTAGGTGTGGATCCTAACCCTGCCTCAAGCCTCAGTTCATGCATCTGTAAGACAAGAATGAAAAAAGCACACCCCCTCTCCTGGAATAATGAGCTGGTGTGTGCAATGTACTTAACACAGCACCTGATGCATACTCACTGCTTCTAAGTATAGCTACTGTTGTTCTTATTGTTGAATGTTGAAGGAATGAAAAAATAACAACCTCACATAAAAATTTTAAGTTGAGAGCTCAGTGTTCAGTTGCTTCAATAATTTATGAAAATAAATGTTAATATAAAAGGAAGGATGGATTAAAATTGACTTGTAGGAGAAGCATATAACTGAAATCAGAAGACCACTGTTTGGGTCCCAGTTGTGAAGATGTGTGATGAGCAAGAACCAAGCTTCCCGAGCACCAGTTTCTTCACCTTAAGGGTAGGATTGTTAATCCTCCTTATTCCATGAAGCTATACAGAAATGTGTTTTACAACTTGCAGTGTGTGAAAGAAAGGCCCATGTGACCCACTTGTGTATCCCTGCCTCCTGCCATGGTGCCCGGCCCATGGGAGCTGTTTGATGAGGTAGGTGTGCTCAGTGGGATTAGAGCATGCACCCCCAGTGAGGATGAAAAGTGGAATTCTAATTGTGACCTTCCAAAGCTCAACCCCAAAGGGCAAAATCCTCAGTATTTAATTTTTGGAGGAAGGAGGAGAGATGACAAGGGCACAAATGTCTGTAGAGGCTCCATGTGGGTAGGGGTAGACAAGGGAGAAAATAATGAAAACAAGCTTAAGAAATACTGAATTAGAGGTTTGGAGTTGTAAGTCAGTCAGTACCCCATGAGAGATTCTATGGAAGAATCCTAAAGGAGAGAACAACTCCCAGCCCAAAGACAAGCAGAGTGACACTGCTGAGGTGGTAGCAGAAGAATTCATTTTGAGATCTGGGTGAGCTGATCAATAGGAAGGAGTTTTGCAAGATTAAGAGCAGCAGACATCTATAATTATGGAAGAAAAAGCCTTTAAGGAGTCTTTTCAAATAGGGTATTTTAGTCGAATTTCCAATAATGTACATTATTGATTTCCCCCAGAGTTGTTTTATTTCTGACAGCATAATTGGAGCTTCAGCTCTAGAATTTCACTAGGATATGTCCCAGTTGGGTGGAATTCAGCATGCATTTTTCCCCATCAAGGAATTCAGACCGAGCCCACTGATCCTTTTGGAAGTAGATTCACCTTCCTGTGGAGACCACAGCAGAGACCCCAGTAGCAGTGCTGTTTGTTATATCGGAGTTCTGGGGTCTTCACGTGGACTCACACAGAGAATGTGGGGACAAAGGCTACGCAAACATTCCTGCACGTTTCTGCATGTTCTGTCCACTAAGTCTTTTAATAGATGGTTCAAAATAATAATTTGAAAAGATTTTCACGGATCGTGCCATGCACAATGAGGTTACCCATCTTTTGAGGGAAAACCTAGCAACTCTCAACCCCCAGTGTCCGAACACCCCTCTTGCCATGGCCAAATAGTTAGTGCTACACTTTTAACTCTTTTAGTATGCTACTGTGTTCCTTCTCTAGGTTAAAGAAATGACATTACAGAAGTCAGGACGCATGGAAAGCAGAGCTTTAGTGTCTACTCTGACCCAGACACTAAATTTGAACCCTAAGCTCTGAAACTGGATGTGAAACTGAACCTTTCTATGCTACTTTCCTGCTTCACAAGCTTTCTGCTTCATTTCAATATCAATCACACATGAGGAAAGAGTTACTCTACTCCTACTCCACTATTTTCAAGGATATCAGATTATAAATGAATAGAAGTATAAGTGTAAATAATGTAATTATTTTAAAATGTCACATAATTATAATGCATGTGGTATTATATCAATTTGTCACATCTTTTTATTTTTAAATCTTTTGTTCCTTCAGCAACACGCTTTTTATTTTATTTTATTTTACTGTACCAGGAATCAAACTTACAACCTCACATTTGCCAGGCAGGTGCTGTTCCACTGAGATATATCCCCGGCCCTACATTTTTTAAAAATTCAGTAGAAAAAGCAACCTTAAAAATCATTTTAATTTTGATTCACACAGGAGGTAACAGATGGATAAATGAGGATTTCAAATGGAAAACATTAGATGGTGCTTATAGGGAAAGAACTGAATTCCTTTTTTTTCTATTGTAGCTATCACTTTAGGTAGTTTCTTGGGGTATATTTTATATTTATCAAAACATAAATCACACAACTGTAAGTAGTTTATAAAATCATTACCATTCTCAATATATACCACCCAAATCCCTTTATCAACTAGCAATTTCTTAAAGTCCTTAAATATACAACATGGGTCATTTGGTAATTTGTCTGTCTTAAGGAGAATGAGTCATACCAGACTTAATATCCAAGATTCAGTGTAACTTGACCTCCCTTGCCTGCCAGATAGTCTCAGTTTTGGGTTTCCCTGGTGTGTGCTTGGCTCTACGCTTCCCAGTAGTTGAGCCCTGGGTATCCCTCAGCTGCCCCTGGGGAAGACCATGAGCCCAAACCAAGACCACTAATTGATGTGGTGCTTGCTGGAAGCAAGGCTCCCTGGAAGGCTGATATCGAGCAGGATCGGCCTCAGAATTAATAGACTGTGACTTTCTGTTGCTGCTTACAAACTGCTTTGTTCCTAGAAAGCCATGGACCTTCTGCAGTAGAGAATATTATCTACAGCTAAAGCAATTAGGTATCTCAAAGTGGCCATGGGGAGTTTGGAATTCAGGATGCAGCTCATTCTGAACATGCGAAGATAGCTTAGTCAATTCACATGAGAAAAGCTCAGACTCTGGCCCTAGTGGTGTTCTGTTCTTGGAAAAGCTGTGAACATCTAAGAAGACTGTGATGCTGTTTCTTGGTGAAGAGGACGCTTTGACCTAGTGTTGATCAGAAGTCTTACTGCCTAGCTACACAGCAATGAGGAAAGAGGGAAGTCTTCCAATAGCATGGCATGATTGGAAATAATTTTAGAACCATTTTTCATTCTGCTATATCTTTTATGTTCCTGTGGTTTTGTGGCCAGGCATAAAAGCAGCAGTCATGCTGGGAGGACTTGCTAACCAGGACACATTTCCTGCTGCTAAAATTCTGGGTTTGTTCAAATAAAGAAGACTTGAAATTTCTAGAGGATGGATGTTTGTAGAAACAGATAATGTGCTTTGTTACAGAGTTCCACACCATGTCATGACTCTGACCCTAGCAAAGAAATTGGATCTTTTCAAATTAAACAGAACCAACAGATAAGTCAGAGAATGCAGCTGACTTCTGGCTGCTTATTTCTAAGGAGCTTCCTAGTACCCAAAATGGCAGGCATGGAAGACACCATGACAGGAGGCTAGGCAAACTCTTCATGGGTTAGTGACAAGGATTAGGCCCTTATTTAGTGTACAGACCTGGGTTTAAAATAACACCTTCTTTGTCATCTACAAAAACCCCACAAAGGGTAAAATTCTGTTAGTGTGCAAATAAGTTGGAGACATTTTGGAAAATTTTGGAAATTCCTAAGTGGTATGAACTCGAGGGTATGAGAGATTAGTTAAAAACATGAAGCATGGATCAAATTGGGGTTCAGAACTCACTTCTGGTCTTGAATATGTGCATTTGCATTAATATTTTGGATCCCAATGAAGAATGGGAGGGTAAAAATAGAAAGGAAGGATATCAGAGAAAATGCCAAAATGAACCAGGTTATACAGTGCGATGCAATTGCTAGTGATTTCTGAATCCTGAGATCATGGGTGAGAGATTTTGTCTTGGAATTGTCCACAATGGAGCAAATTTCTGGCCCTATCTTGTCCACTGCCTTGAAACTTTGTTCCTTTACTCTGAAAAAATGTAGTAAAAGTGAGGTGTCTTGCTATGTAAACTCTTTCTTAAAATTTTTCAAGATAATGTACACTGAAATTATCACATAATATATTAGTATGTATTAAATAATGTAAAGACATCCTATGTGTTTTTATCCAAGAACCCAACACAGTGACCACCACCACCATGGTAACATCTTGCAAAACTATAGTACAAAGTTTGTAACCTAATTCACTTCCTTCTGGTCCTGACCCCTCCTTCACTACTGGCAACCAATTTATAGTTTTGTCATGTGCACCATTTCTATAGTTTTATCATTTCCAGAAAGTCAGATAAATTGAATCATATATAACTGGTAAGGATTGACTTTCTTCAGCCAGAAAAATTCTCCAAAGGCTCATCCAGGTTGTTGTTTGTATCAATAGTTGATGTCTTTTTATAGCTGTGTAGTATTCCATAGTGTCTTAGGTCGTTTTGCACTGCTGTAACAGAAGCCAGAAGACTGGGTAATTTATATAAAGCAGTGATCTATTTATTACAGATCTGGAAGTTGGAGAGTCTAAGATTAAAAGATCCACACCTGGCCAGGGTCTTTGTGCTGTATTATTCCATGGAAGAAGGGAGAAAGGGAGGACAGGGAGGAGAGAGAATGAACACTAAACTCTCCCTTTTATCAAGAACCAACTCACACAGGAACTAACCCACTCCTGTGATAATGGTATTAATCCATTCATGAGGTAGTTGTATATTTTATTTTTAAAAGAAACTACCAAATTGTTTTCCAGAGTAGCCATACCATTTTACATTCTCAAGGCAATATATGAATGATCTACTCTCATTGAATCCATGCCAGCATTTTGTGTTGTCACTATTTTTTATCTGAGCTGTTCTAATAGGTGCATAGTGGTGTCTTACTGTGGTTTTTCACTTACCTGATATCTAATAATGTTGAATAGCATTTCATGTTCTTATCTGCTCTTGGTGTATTCTGTTAAGTTAAATGTTTATATCTTTTGTCTGTTTTTCAACTGAATTATTTTTTACTGCTGTTTTGACAGTTTTTAAATATATTCTACATGATAGTTCTTTCACAGAGAAGTGGTTTGCAAATATTTTCTGCTTGCTTGTATCTTCTATTATATCCACTTCACATAGTCAAAAATTTTTAATTTGAATGAAGTCCATTTTATCAATTTTATTTTTTACAGACTGTTTTTGGTGTCAAGGGTAAGAACACTTTGCTGGGCCCTAGATCTCAAAGATTTTCTGTTTGTTTGTTCCTAAAATTTATAGCTTATACTTATAACCATTTTGAGTTAATCTCTGTGTAATGTATGGGACTTGCAGATAGTAACTGCTCTATTCCTGCCAACGCCCCAAGAAAAACTGCTGACCAACCCCTAGTCCCACTGGCAAAGGCTAAGTGGGAAAGCTAGAGCTTGCATTTAGAATTCAAGTGGAACAAAACTTCTCCAGCTGTTTCTAATCTGTACCAAAAGACTAGTTTTTAAGGTAGCATGATGCAGACAAACGAGAGCAGCCACTGCAGTCTGTGAGACTCAGTTAAGATATGTCACTGTCTAGCTGCATGATAATGGGGAAAATGCTCCATTATGCTGAGACTCAGTTTCTTCATTTGTAATAAGGTGATTTTGAGAATTAAATTGGGTAAAACATGAAATAATTAGTATATAGGGTGCCCCATAAATGATTTCATTCTTCTCCAAACTGATCTAATGCAGCTGCTGAGAAATTAGTAATGGGTTGTTGTGAGAAAACACAAAGACCAATTGTGTGCAGACAAGATTATTATAATCTACTTTATAGATAAAACTAGCAACCGTATGCTTCTGCTTTCTAGTTTGGTGACTAATACTGTGCACAGTAATAACTACTGAATAGTAGTTAAATGAAAATTTTATTCCGATTCAGTTAAAATTTCTGAAAGATTGAAGGACTTAATAGAAACGAACATGGATAGGAACAGATATTTTTAAAATCTGACTGTTAGTCTATTAAATATTAAATTATGTAGAGATAATGAACAATCCATAGAAGTAAATTCAGCTATGAAATATATAAAGAAAACTTTCTGAAGTAAAAAAATGATAGTCTACATGAGTTTAGTTATTGAAACCATTGATATTAAATCTTGTGATTTTAAAGAAGCCAAAGTTACGTAAATTACTTCTGAGATCCTGAACACTACAGGTTGAATATCCCTTATCTGATATGCTTGGGACAAAGAGATGTTTGAAACTTCAAATATTTTTGGGATATTTTCACATATATAATAAGATATCTGAAGGATAGGACCCAAGTCTATAGATTAAATCATTTATGCCTCATACATTCCTTATGCCACATATTTCAAACTTATTTTATATAATGTTTTAAATAATTTTTTGAGCCAGGTGTGGTGGCATACACCATTAATGCCAGCACTCAGGAGGCTGAGGTAGGAGGAGCTTTGTGAGTTCGAGGTCAGCTTGGGCTACAATGGGAGTGAAAGGCTGGCCTGAGCTACATAGTGTGACCCTGCCTCAAAAAATCAGGGCTGGGAGTTTGGCTCAATGGTTTAAGTGCCTGTCTGGCAAGCATGAGGTCGTGAGTTTGATTCCCAGTGCCAAAAAAATAAATGAATAAATTCTTTGCATTAAAAGTTCATGGTGTGAAATTTTCCATTTTGGCATCATATCAGCCCTTGAAAAGTTGGGTTTTGGAACATTTTAGATTTGGGACTTTCAGATTAGGAATACCCGGCCTTTATACCCGGCCTTTATAACATTAGCAATTCAGTTTTCAGTTTTATTCTCTCAACATTTACCATTTTGTTCTTTGCTAAAAAAAAAAAAAAAAAGACTCTTCTTTCCTTTACAGAAAGAAAATAAAATGTCTTCCACTTCCCTTAAAAAATTTCTTCTCCCAGGAACATCTTTAGAACTTTGTCTCATATTAATCACATAGCATTAGATCTGCCACAAATATTTTTTTATACACTTGATTTTAAACAAAGCAGCAAAAACATCTCTGAAATGATCACAGAAAAGAGAAGCACAATGTACTGGGTGAGAGTTCAGGTAGAAGGTGGGTCTGGTCTGGCTTGTTACTTGAGGTTTTGGGAAAATGGTTAAGGATTATTTGTATATGCATGTCGGGTCATTTTTAGCAGCATCTGGCTGAGCTGAGTCACTGTCAGTGCCCCCAACTTTGGTCTCCTAAAGCCTGGAGCTTATATGCTTCTCAGCCTCCAGAACTGGATGGGTCTCCAGTGTTACCACTTAGAGAATGTTTGGGGAAAAAAAAGACAAAAAACCCTAGTTCATGTATAGAAAATAAATTTCTCTTTGCTGTGTGTGTATTTTGGAGTTTGTTCCTGTCACAAACAAAAAACATTTTGACTTGATTAAGGCTGCTTTATTTTTTTTCTTTATTTAGTTTCTTCCATTGTTCTAATTAAAACAGAATGGCATTAGGTTTCATATTGACAAAACAAGGAGGAGTCTGAATGCTCTTAAACTCCACCAATTACATTTGGGTAAACACCAAAAAATAAGTAGAAATTAATATTAAAGACAAAAGGCTTAATCCCTGCATGTAGGAGGCTGAGACATGAAGATTACTGTAGGTTTGTGGTCAGCCTGGGCTATACAGTGAGTTCAAGGCCAGCCTGAACTACACATACACATATGAAGGTGAAAGGCTTATGTCAAATGCTACCTGGTTTTGTCTGACTTCAACTTCTTGAGTTAAAAATACCATACTTTTGATTTTCAGTCCCTGCTTTTATACTATGGTTAGAAAATGAAGTTTAGGGACTTCCTGCAAAATGGCCGACCTGATGACTCCACCGCAGGGAGGCTCCCTGGAATATACCTCCCAAATGCTGGAATACAAAATAATATAATAACAGAAAGAAGGAAAGGGGAGGGAGATGGATCCTCTGGACCTAAGAGGAGTCTAGAATGAGAACTGTAGCCCATGGAAAGAGTTAAAAAAAAAAAAGAAGAAGTAAACAAACAAAGGTGGCGGCACCTCTGACCAGAGCTCAATTCAATCAACGCGGACTCAAACTGGGAAGGTGCGATTAAAGTGCTTGCAATGCGTGATTGAACTTCTGCAGCTAAGGTGGAGACGGCTAAGGCAGAGACGGTGGAGGCAGCTATCAATGGTGGAAAGAGGTAGTCGCGAGCTGGTGAGTGAGTAAACTCAGCGGGCCCCAGCCCCCCACCCCCCACTCCCCAGGGAGAGCGAGGAACAGGCATCCATCTTGAGACTGGAACCGCACCTAATTAATTCCTTGCCCACACCAGGCCCTGGAGGGTCCTGGCGGAATCTGCACGGGTGCCCTGGGGGTGATAGAGGAAATTAGGCGGACAGCCCTATCCTCGCGCACTTCACCAGACATCCACGGAGCGGAGGCGGGCTGGGGAAACACAGCAGAGCCCAGGAAAATGCCAAGACAGAAAGGTAGAGGGCGCTCTCTGGACTCCGATACAAGCAGCACAAACCCGATTGATGTAAAGGCAGACAAGGTCGGGAGTCCAAAAATTAAACTCTCAGAGGAGATGACAACCGAAGTGGGGAGACAACTCCATGAAGCTATGAAAGAAATTAAAGCAGCACTGTTAGCCCAACTGAGAACTGAAATGAAATTAATAATAGGGCAATCCCTAAGTGCCTCTAATGGAGACATAGCCAGAAAGGTGGAGGACAGAAAATCAAAGGAGATTGAGAATTAAACAAATAAAGACTTAGAACGCATTAATCAGATTCAGGGAGACTACCAGGATATCAAAGACTTCAATAAAAGTTAGCAGAACCACCTGAAAGAGACTAAAGATAGTCTTTCATATCTCGAAGAGAAAATCGCACCGTGGGAGAGAGAGAGACAAGACTTATTAAAAATAATAAGAAATCTGGAAGTGGCAGTGCGACGGCTGCAAGACAACCCAAGGAAATATAATTTACAAATAAAAGGTGTGAGTGAAAAGGCAGGGGTCAATACAAATCAAATTAAAAGCCTATTTACAGAAATAATTACAGAAAATTTTCCAAGTATGGGAACAGGAAGAGACTTTCAGATAACTGAAGCATTTAGAACTCCAGCTAAACTTGACCATAATAGGCCTACACCCAGACATATAATAATCAAGATTCCAGAAATTCAACACAAAAACAAAATATTAAAAGCTATTAGAGAAAAGGGACAGATTACCTACAAAGGAAGGCCCACCAGAATCACGACAGACTTCCCCACACAAATCATCGGGTCAAGAAGAGCCTGGAGTGAAGTATTTCAAGCCCTGAAGGAAAATAACTTTCAACCCAGACTGATGTACCCTGCAAAATTATCTTTTAAAATCAACGGAGAAACAAGATACTTCCACGACAAAGAACAACTAAAAGAATTTATGACAACCAAGCCAACCCTACAAAGAATACTGAAGGACATTCTAGAGAGAGATAA
>RJWM01025725.1:0-28985 GCA_004363535.1 Dasyprocta punctata | reverse complement strand
TGTGGACCACAGAAAGGGGGCAGGGTGTCCAAGGGTCTTCTCATGTGATCTTCTCATTGTCTCTACATGGAGGGCCTCTGGCATCAGGAACTTGAATGTTCTGCTTTTTCTCTATGCATTTGTGGAGGTGAAAAAGGATCTATAAACTCACGAAGCCCTTCTTTCTCAAGGACTCTCACTGGTCCACCAAGCCTTAAACTCTGTGTGGGGTTCCATGGCAGGAATTAGATTACAAAATAATTGTGATATCAGAGAATTGAAAGCAGTGAGAACAATTTTAAAGGCTACCGACATATGAATTGTCATTGTTTATTATGCTAGAAAGCATCCAATGGCCCATTTGAGCCAATTCTGTAAGTTATTTTTGTTACAGTTACATCATTACTATCTTAGTGATGCTGTTCTGCCTGGGTTGTGTGAAGATTAATCATATGAATGATCTTCATTGTCAAACAGTGAAGCTGACACAGATCTAAAAATAACTATTTTCCATTATAATATTGTCTTGTGATAGTATTTTGGTTGTGTAACTGGAAAGTTACAAGTTTTTATGAAAACTTTCCATTTGGGCAACTCTCAACTAATGAACATTCGTGCAGGGTCCCTCATTTCTCTCTGTCCCCACTACCATTCTATGGGTTCAAAGCATATTGCCTAACTTCTTGAAGTGTATGTGTCAGTTTTCAGTAGTCTATCATAGATGTGGGTCTTGAGACAGCCAGTTCAGCTGTGAATTCATTCTTCTAGATAATGGGAAGTGCACTGCTGGGCATGCCCCAGTTTCAGACCCCCCTGACACTTACACCTTCCCATTTCTAGCAAAAAATTCTGGGGGAATGTGTAAGAACCAGGGATTCTTATATGGATAGCTTTCACAGATCCTAAGACAGATATTTCCACTGCAGGCTCTCAATAATTTTTTACACTGGTGTCTTTTGGTACTGAATTCAAAGAGGGTACCCATAGTCTATTGCTTGGGAGCAGATATACTGTTAAGTAAAGTATGGTTAAGCAGATGTACTGTTAAGTGTGATTGCACGTAGTTAACAGTACTTACTGCATTTGTAGAGCCAAAGAATGAAAACAACTGTATATTAAATAACTACTGCTCACTGAGATGCTAAGTTAGCAAACCCAGTTTACCCTTCACTTGCTCCTGCATATCCCCCCCGCCCTCTCTCTCTCTGTCTCTCCCCCTCCCTCTCTCCCTCTCCCTCTCTCTCTCTCTCTATCTCTCTGTCTCTCTGGTTTCTCCATTTTTCTTTTGCCCTTGGCACTAAAATTGAGAGATGTTTTAAGCAGCATAACTTTCCAGGATGCTGCTGGGGGAAAGGAAGGGAATGACCCAGCTTGCCCTGGAGACTTGTGGCAAATTGGAAAGACTGATGACTGCTGTAGAAACATCTGTCACGTGTTGTTATCTGCCTGTTGCACCTGAGCTCCAGGGCTGGCATACAAAACAACAGGGACAGCAGAAAGCCTGGACTGCCAGCGGGAACATGAAGAGGGAATGTGTGACTCCTGACTGGTTTGTGGATGGAAAGTTTGATGATGGGAATAAAGCACCAAGAGTGAATACTGATCATAAAATCCAGACGAGAGACACTGTGTAAATGCTGCCATTTTAAAAGAATAACATTTCCTTCCATTCTTGTTTATTTTAGCAGGTAGAAACTCTCCCAAATATTTTCTCTTCTGGTTCCTTCCTGCCTCTTGTTTTGTATCTGTCCATCTCCCTCCAGGGAAAGAGTGAAAAAGAACAATTACAGTTCTGCTTTTCTTTCCCTGTCTCACTCACTACCTGACACTAAGAATGAACTTACAGAGCCAGAAATTCTGAGTGATCTTGATATGACATAATGAGGCAGTGCTTTTTGCATGCGTCTACTTTTGTATAGTAACTGTTTTCATAGTAAAAGGACATAGAAAAAGTGTAGTAATTTAGTTGTCATTGCATCCTCTCCATTCTCCTGATTTGACCAGCAACTATGCAGATGGTGCCAAAGTCCAACTCTGTTTCTCTCCTAAATTAATCACATAAATAAAGGATCTAGCACATAGCTATGAATTCAGTGATGTTTTTTTATGTACATTTTTTTGCCTGTGGTCCCCAAATCCTAATCCCAAACCACTGATGAACTGATTGAACATTGCTTTAGATGTACCACTATCTGCTTTAAAAACTATGTGTGTAAATCAGTTTGCTCAGCACGTGGGAGGCAGGAAGATCGTTATAAGTTCGAGGCCACCCTGGGCTACAAAGTGAGCTCTAGGTCAGCCTGACTGCATAGTAAGACCCAGTCTCAAAAACAAAGCAAAACAAAACAAAACAAACCAACAAAAAACTAGGTAAATCAGTTTGCTCTCAGGATAACCATTTTCTCAGAGTCAGGCTCTATGCCATGACTCTCACCTTTGCTTCTCCCATATTCCATAGGTTAAGTCCTATTGGTCATTTCTTCCTCCATAATATCATTGCCTTCTATTTGTCCCTTCAGCTCCCAGCCCAGGTTCTCATTATCTCTGCCCAGGGTCCTGCAGAGTTCTCTCTTATGACCTCACCATCACAACCCTTCAAAGACTCTCTATTACCTACACAATTAAGGCCAGATTTCCATACATGGTACCCAGTGACCACCATGGTCTGGTCGAGCCTCATATCCCATTTCCTCCCACCTGTGCCCTCTGGTCTGCTGCTGGGTGCTAAGCCTGCCCTGTTTCCGTCTCTGCCTTGTCTTTTCCACATGGAATTGTACTGCCCTCCTCCCCGCCTGACGCCTCCCTGCACATCAAGGATCAACTCAGGTGACGCTCTCCCCTGGCCACCCAAACCCACATTAACCTCTCCCTTCTCTGAACTTTATGGCACTGACATTTTTGTACCCTTACCATTTTATGTTCTGATCTCAATTGAATTAGGAGCTCTTTTAAGCAAACTGTGTATTCTGATTATTCAGAGACAAACTTTGGACCTCAAGTGTCTTACTATATCCCAGAAGATATTTTTCAAAACCTGCCACAGTATTAGTCTATCTCATATTATAAAATTTCCATTCCATCCAGATTTATTTGTCCTTTCTCCTGTCCCTTTCTCATGGATAAATAAAACAGAGAACATCTGCGCATAGTAGCAGTTGGCTGTCTTTCCTGTCACTAAGTTATGTCAAATGACAGATGAAAGAGGGAGAAGGGTTGGACACGAAGTGACTCAGTGCCCTTGTGATTTCATCGAGTGTTTCTTCACCAGTGATGGGGTCAAGAGTCCACTTAGTATTAAGCAAGTTAGAAGTCTTAGGTCATTGTTCCATTTGTGTTTCACTGAAGTCTGATATGAGATCTTAGGACATCTAACAAAATTGCCTCTGTGTGTGTATGATCAACTATGACTCATAAGCTAATATATATATATATATATATATATATATATAGTATGCATGTGTAAATATATATGTGTGTGTATATATATATATATGAAAAGAGAGTTTTGTCAAGCAACTTATAGAACTGCTAAACAAAATCTCTTTTGCAATGCATATTAATAAATTAATGGAAACACTACAGACTTGGTAGTTTAACTGGCATGTTTAGTTTCTGATAGACCACAGTCCTCCCTTCTTACTGATTTCAGTACTTATGTTGGCTGCCTGGCTCCTGAGAGCACTAGCACTTGTGCTCCTTGATCCCGGATGTCAATGAGGAGGCAATAATGCTAATATTTAACTTACCCAAGGAGATCTTCACATGGATATTAAGAATGCATCTCAAATTTAGCGCATCCAAAATTGAAGGATTTCTTTTTCAAGCTGCTCCTTCCTGGTTTTTCCCTCAGTAAATGACAAGTCTGCCCTTACAGTTGCTATGTCCAGAAACCTGGGAATCATCCTGTATTTTTGTCCCTTCTCACACCTTGCATCTGTACCATTAGCAAATCCTGGCAGTTTTACCTTCAGGATGTACCTGGATTCTGACTACTGCTAACCACCTCCTCCAGAGCCAACCTGCTCTATTACCATCATTTTCTATCTGTTCTCCCTGCTTCTGCCCTCACTAACATGCAGGTAATTCTTTACAGAGGAGTCTGAGTGTTCCCTTCAAAGTGAGTCTATCTAATTTGGTTTCTGTGTATCCTCACTGTGTCTATTAGTGTTCCTCAAGAGTAGTTGTACCTGTGATTAAATCAGAATCACATTATGGCAAATTTAAATTTTCTTTGTGTCTTCTGATAGTGTTCAGGGTACTCCTTTCCAAAATATGGTACCTTGGAATTCGAGGAAACAACAGGAGCAAAGAATTCTGTGAGCTCCCTCTGAGATAGGTCCCAAGGCTGTAATTCCAGAGGTTCCCTTCCTGTGCGGCAGGGGAGGAGCATCTTTGTCCTCAATGGGACAGATATGATAAGAAGCATCTGACAAATAAATCTGACAAAATAAATGTCCTCCAATTTATTACTATTAGATGACACCCTTTTCTCCAGTCATATTTTTTCATGACTGTCTACTCTTAATGAAACATAGCATTAAAATACATGGAGTCTTCTTTGGGTCTTCATTAGTGAAAGCTGTGTGTTTTGTCAAACTTTGAAGACTGAGGCAGGAAGAGCTCCAGTTCTAGGCCAACCTGGGCTATGGAGTTCAGGGCTGAACTTGACTATACAGAGAGACTTAATCTCAATTTGTTTTCTTTGAATAATTCCTAAAGTATTAGTTAAAAATTATGTACATTCCTACATCATTTTTTATTAGCTATTATTTTTATAACTTAATAGTTTGAAGTGGTTTCACTGTATCACACTGAAAACATTGGTAATTTATGGAAAACAATTATTTTAATGTACCCAGTGGAATCTAAATACCATAATAATTTGATGCTCACCATTATCTGTTTTTAAAATGCAAGACAAAACTTTAGTACTTAGAAGATTTTTTGTTTTGGTTTGGTTTGGTTTTTGGTACCAGGAATTGAACTCACAACCCCATGCTTGCCAGGTAGGTGCTGTGCCAGTGAGCTATATCCCTGGTATTTTAGAAGTTTTATATGATTCTCTTTTTCCCCCATTCAACTTGTATTTTAGTTCCCTTCTCCTAGAACAGGGGTTCTCAGAAGGTGTCAGAGTGGAGCTCCTGGAGGCGGTGGTGGAGATTTTGCTCACCAGGGGACATTTGGCAATGTCTAGAAGCAGTTTTAGCTGTCACAAATGGAGAAAAGATGGTAGGGGCATCTAAAGGGTGCCAGAGATGTCACTGAAGATCCTACACTCAAGGTAGCCCTGCACAACTAGGAGCTATCTGATTCAAAATGTCAACAGTGTCAAGAAGGACAAACCTACTCTCACAGTGATACATTTCATACGTGGAACTCTTTTATTCGTCACCTTTTTATACTTCTCTAAAATAAAAATATTTATGTGATTGACAAACTACATTAATGACTTGGTAGATTTTTTTTTCTAACATTAAAGCCTGTTAAGAATGTTATTGCAATTATTAGTATACATTAATCTAAGTAACATTAACTAAAGTATCTCTACCAAATATAAAAAGTAAAAATACATTTAAATATTGCTAATGAGATAGATGAGGCTTACATTTATTTTTAATTAGTTGTGTCTCTGGATACATTTTGCTTAGAATTAAAATAAAACAATTTATTGCAAAATAAAAAAAGGCAAAGAATTGGAAGCATGCTGCACAGATGTTAAGAATGGTTAGAGTGTGTGGTACCTTATTATTTCAAAACCAGACTTGTCAATTTCCAGTCGATGAGAATACTTACATATTTTATGATGATGGTATGCAATAGGGTTGCTCTGTTTGTGACCCACTGACTGCGTTTTGTTTTGGTGTTTGTTTTTATAATTATTTCTATGCTCATATATTATAGAGAATTTTTAATAATATACATGTCTGAGATGACCTTGTAAAGAGAGTTTCAGGCCCAGGAATCTGCATTTTTAAAAACAAGTCCCTATTTTGGTCCAGTTGTCCTTTTTATTTGTGTAAGTGTCAAGACATGTTAGAAAATCAGCTTCTATGGCTCTAAGAATGTATGGATTAAAAAGCGTAATTTCCAGGTGATACAGCTATCATGAGTGAATTGTTCCAGTTCCGCTGGGTCTTATAAATCCTTGAGTGAGTCAGTCTTTTTTGTTTCATAAAAAATCAAAGAAACAAATGCCAGCCATTCTTTACATTGATTCACATTTTGTCAAAACTCAGATATCATGAAACAAAGAATGTTTTAAGGCAAAAAATGTAAATAAGTGATAAGAGGCTGGTAGTCTAGCATCATGCTGGGTTTTGTAAAGTCTATATTCAGTATCATGGTCAGTCTTTAACAATTATGGAAGATTCAAGTTACAGGGGTGTGTAATTTTTTTTTATGCTGTACATTATCAAGAGTGGTTCACTTCGAACCCAACAGTAGCCTGCTCAGTTACTGCCTGCCGGTGATGTGTGACAGCCATTCCCGCCATGAGGCAGTGGGACCATGAGCTGGAGCAACCAGCTGGTGACATGAGCACCTGGTCTGAGAACAGCAGCCTCTGCTGCCCATGAAACTTTCATATACGGGAAACAGTTCCTAGAAAAATGAGAAAGTAAGAATATTCCTTATTAATGTCTATACTTTCTGTGCACGGTTTTTATAACAAGTTTTCTCTTGGACATATGGGTTGATTAAATCCATCTCCCAGCATGGAGGTGAACTGAATTGAAATATGTCTCTTCTGACTCAGCCCCTGGAGCATCTTTGTCAAATAGCTTTATTAAACGAAATAACCAAAATGCTACTCCAAAACATAGGGTCTCTATCTTCGGAATTTGAAACCCATTTTCACCTTTGAGTTATGAAAAAAAAATAATGTTATCTCAAGTGAAAATGTTATGATTCTCAGAGAAAATAATTTATGCCTTCCTGATGTGGTACCTAACCTCTAATTAATTCACCTCCAAGTGTTATCAAATGTGGAACAATATAACCTGAAGTCTTAACCCTATGTAGAATTCCAGTGGAACCTCGGGTTTGAGGTTGCTCAGAGCCCTCCTGTCAAATCAGAGAGAAATTCTCACCTCCTCTGAAAATCTGCAGAAGGTCTTCACTAGTGTGAGGCAGGAGATAAATATTTTTCCCCCAGTACTGGGGACCGAACCCAGGACATTTGCACTAAGCTACATCTCAGCCCTTTTAATTTTTGACACAGGGTCCCTAAACATCCAACTGCTGCCCCGATTGGTCTTGAACTTGCAGTCCTCCTGCCTCAGCCTCCCAGAGTACTGGGATTACCAGCATGTTCCACCATGCCCAGCTGAGAATAAATCTCTTGATGCTAAGCATTTTTAAATTCTTAAATTGCTTCCAATTTCACTTTAGCATTTTTGGAATTCCTCCTGTTCTTGGAATTAACTTTGCAGGACCAATGTCAATAGGAAAATTTTGTGATTTATATGCATTTTGCAAATTGGGTATTCTGAAAAGTCTAAATATTGGGCAAGGTTCATAAACAAATTAATAGAGCATTACCTGTAACATCTAATATTTCGTGAGCTCTCACTAGAGAAAGTTGGCACTATTATCACCTTTTTTGGAGAGCTAAGCCATAGCAAAAATTGGAGAACTATCTTGCCCATAGCTGATGAGCAGCCCTCCCAGGGCTTACCCCCTGGAGTCCAATTTTGAAAGTCTTGCTCCTGGCCACTCCATGATTTGATCAGTTGTAAAGCTTGTCAAGCTAAATATCCAAGGGCAGGCCTTCTGTGTGCTGCCACTTACTGTATCACCTCTTCATTTTTACCCTAGCAAAATAGTGATTTTTCACATCCTCATTGGCCTAAAAAACTACAAACCAAGTGACACACAAGTCAAAATTTTCAGAGTTCTCATGGGGTACTTGTATGGTAGGTGAATTTTATGCTATCTGTGCTTTTCTGAATTTTCTGCATTTTTGCCACATGTATTCCCTTTGCAATGAGAAGCTTGATCATTTGCTTAAAACTGTTATTAGGCCTTTCTATTAAAAGCACTGCACAAGCAGCCCTGCAGTATTCTTGCTGCCCCACCATTTAGAGATCCCTGTTGCCTGCTGCTTAGTGTTTGTTCAGTGCATATCAAATGTGCTGAAATTGAGACCACTGGGAAGAAATTTGCCACCTGGCACTCAGATGCTCATTACCCATAAGTGACTCAGAAGTCACCATTCCTGGGTCCGTTTGCTGTTTCCCTGCTGTGCTTGCCCGAGCCCTGTGGCTCTCTAGGCTCACCTGTATCCATTTTCACCTTAGGTTCTCTCTAACGCCGCAACTCCTGGTTTTAGATAACATTTTTACAGCAGCAAATTCATCTGTTGGACCCAAGATGAACACCACCCGATAGATTCTCAGGCATAACACCAAATGGAAGGGACCACGGTGTAATCTGTTAATGAACCACAGAGGGTCTGTCATTTGTAGGACATTAGGCCCAGAAATCTGTCATTCCAGAAGTGTCCCCAAGAAACTGTTATTCAGTGGGGCTTGGAAATCGTCACTGTTACAGGATAGATTTTTAGGAGTTTGATTGGGACTCTAGGAATATCAACCCAAAAGACCAAAAGTCTGTGAAACTGCTTTGTTTGGTTTTCAAACAGAGGATTTTACCTCCCTCAGCCAGAATTCACTGTAAATCTTGACAGAGGGTAAAATACACATAAAAAGGAAAGTAAAATTCCCCACAGATTGTACATTTTAAATTTCAAGTGCCAGGTATTTTGCCTCAAATCCCAGTTAAGACTGGATTTTGTAAAAGGTCTAATAGCATTGGGTGAGGTGTCGAAGAAGTGGACAATTCATGTATTACTATGAAACATGTTAATTGATTTTACTTTTTTGGAAGGAAATTTAGGAATATGTATCTAAAATCTTTTACAGTGCCATATAAGACCAGTAATTCAGCTTCCAAAAAAAATATGTATTCTAAGGAAACAAACATATATGTATTTCTGTGTACAACTGCTTATCAATGTTTTTTATAGTAATAAAACAATAGAAAAAGTCTAACATTCAAACAACAAGTATTTAAATAAGCTCTGTCACAGCTGTGCAATAAAATATTACAAAACTGCTAAAATGTTTTTGAAGAATAGTTCTTGTTGTAGAAACATTATTGCTAATTGAAAAACTAAGTGATAAAATGGAAAAAAGTCTGATTATAATTTTGTTTTTAAGAATTGAGTTGCATTTGCATTTTTTAAACCAAAAAAAAAAAATACCATATACCAAGATATCCAAAGAGTTTGTTGCTTATGCAGAGTGTTTTTAAGTTCTTATTTTTATTTTTCTTCAATTTCTGCAATGAATGTGTGGTTGAAGTGATTTTCATGAGTTAGTTGTATGTGTACATGTGTAACTTTAAAAACTGTATTTGGGATATAATAAATATGATAAAACTGTTAGCTGTTTTAATAATAAAATTGTAAGCCCTAACTCTATAAGTTTAAGATTGAAAGTGAAATAAATGTGAAGGCCATGTGGGAAACTTAAAGCAAGTTCCTAAAACCATCTTTGAGGTGCTGAGACCTCAACCAGGCTGACTTTGTCCTCCTTATTTGTGTGTAGCTGTTGTTGTTGTTGTTGTTTGTAACGGGGATCAAACTCAGGACCTCATGCTTACCAGGCAAGTGCTTGGGCTGCTGAGCTAAATCCCTGGCCTATGTCCTCCTTATTAACAGCATTTAATCTCATGGTCATTTAATTATGCCAAAGCAGGAGCCAAGACTCTGGATGTATTGTAGCACATATTTATTCATTCTTTCATTCAGCAAATATTCAGAGTACCTATAGATGTATCATAGACTATGTGGTCTAAGTTTGCAAGAGTGATTTAAATAGCCCAACTCTGCCTTTCATGTACATATTAGAAACACTGAAGGACAGATAGGGGAGTTTTTAGCCTATATTGTTAGCAAAATCATCTCAGTGAGCATTGTACTGAAAATCTTTTTTTCTAGGTTAGCTGTGCATGTTCTGGAGCCATTACTTGTGAAATGGCTTAGTATTTGTCCACATTAGTTGCCATTTGCCTATAATTGCTGTAATGAAACATGGTCAGTATGTGTTCTTACTCCTTGTTCTTTTCCAGTAGTTTTATTTCATTATCAAGTGTTAAGAGTACAGTGTAAAGAGTGAATTCACCAGGAACTTCTGCTTCCATTTCTACTTAATAGCAATAATGGGAGAGGTAGATAGATTGATGGATTGATTGATCGATCAATCAATAGATAGGATGGATACATAGATAGATCTATATATTCATATCTTACTGAATCCCATTAATTTTTGTACAGTTAATATGTGTTAATTTATGCCCAAGCCTTTTGTCACTTCATAGTCAAGGTCCCTAATGCTTGTCAGCTCTCAGTTTGAGTACTTGATGGGTCCAAATAGTATTTCTCACAGTGGTTTCCAGAGGAATGTGGGGCAATAGATATTGATTCATAATGACCTCCCCAGGCCTGTTCAGGAAGAATCAAGACCGTGATGACTTAGTTTTCCCAAGGGTGCTGTGTGGACTCTTTCTAGCTACTATTTCTAAAATTTCCTACTGTCTAGCTTGTATGGAAACTCATTATTACGCGTTTCTAACGTATACGAAAACTTACTAAATGCATTTCTGCAACCATTCAGTGAAAGCAAGACACTACTGACAAAACAGAGTAACTAGTGGGATGATTACTTGTTCAGCTTTGGTAGTTTTAATATTTTATGCTATTGCAAAGGAAAAATCAAACCTCCTTTGTGCAAATTACTTAGGAGGACCACAGGCAGGCCCATGCATATTGCTGCCTGAGGCATTCAGCTGGGTGCAACATCCGCATTGCTTTCCCCTTTGGGATTATCTAGGAACTGCCACCATTCACATTGGCAGCTTTCTGAGTAAAATCTGATGCCCTAGTAACCAAGTGGCACTAATTATGGTTGTTGGATTAACTGGGTAATGTGATGGCCAAGAAGGGTATGGATTCATTATTTCCGAGCTTTGTAGACATCTTTCTGTGGCAATGGAACTAAATAAGGTTCCTAGGCACTCACTTGTATAGTGTTAATGACTGGTAGTAGCTACTATTTATTGTCTGGTGTGACCAGTCTCTGGGCAGCACTGTATATACACTAAGTGGCAACTCTGTGACTTGCAATGATGTCCCCATTTTACAGATAGAGGATATTGAGCTGGGAATGGTTAATGATTTGTCTGAGTCACATCGTAACCAGAATAAGATCTGGTGTGCTGTCTGTATGGCTGCAAAGCATCACATTCTTTCTGCTATGTCATCTGCTGTGTCCCCAGAGCAAGTGCTAGCTGACTTACTCTTAGTTCCTGAAAATTAGAAACTGGAAATTAACCTTGAGGTAGGTCAAGGATAGCAAAGAAATTAACCTTGAGATTGTGCAGTATTTAAGAAGCCCATCATCTTTTCCTTTTTGTTTTGCTTATTTCTGCCTCTCAGTATCCATAGCAGGTTGTAAGGGAGGATGCTGTATAATACCTCCAGTTAGTGCTGAGGGCTTTTTCTACTAGAAATTGCTGTAATTTTTGTCATTTAACATTAGCTTTAACTTCTATAAAAGGTAATATTGGCCAGGGATTTAGCTCAGCAGGACAAGCGCTTGCCTGGCAAGTGCAAGGTCATGAGTTCGATCCCTAGTACAAAAAAAAAAAAAAAAGGCAGTATTTAAAAGCTTGAATTGTGAACTAAAATCTTGATTCACATATCTACTTCAGCAGATTCACATATCTACTTCTACTTATTGACCTGTGCCTCTTTTAGCTTTTCTGTGCTTCACTGTTTAATCAGCCACAAAATAAATTTAATAATCATTACTCAGGAGTCTATTGTGGAGATATAACCAAAGAATCTGTGTAAAGCATAGTCACAGGGATATAGAAAGCACTAAATAAATATTGTCATCATCCTCACCCCTTTGTAGCTTATTAGAATCACTGAAATAGTGTTGCTGTATTACGACAAATAGCTATAACCAGAAGAGAGATAATCCTAATAGCCAAATACTTGCAGAAAATACTTTAGAAGTTTCTAAATTATTTTGGATATATTTCTTTGAAAACATTTTATATGATTTATGAATAAAAAATAGATAAGATAGATGAACAATTTCCATGGCGTTACCATTCGGAGAGCAGTGGCCTGTCTTTATTATGTGTGTGTAAAGCAAATCTACAAAGTGTTGTCGCCACATCCTAAAATGTATCCAGCAGTTCCTTTCTATCTCTGAGAAATGAAATTAAAATAAGGAAATGACAAGAAACACTGTTCAGCAGGTCTTCTGGTTCTCGTTTTCAGAGTCTTGTTTCTTCTACGTGTGTCGTATTGAACCATTCAGCTATTAATAAGTCTCATTGTCTGTCTGTTTACCACATCTTTGATACGAGGAAACTGGTATCCAACAGTCATGTTGGCACATTTCCACCTGCTGCCCAGGAGGTATTGAGACCAGAGAATGCCAGCCCCGGGAACTGGCTTAGACTAGGCTGCACGGAAATGTGTATTCCAGACTTCTGAGCTAAGTATGTCTGAGTTTTCTCTGAGCAGAGGGAACAAGAGGTGGGTAAGTACTGCCATCTTCTCTGTGTATTCGCAGTTCTTTTAAAACTTGAACTGGAAATTAAAGTGTAATGTTAGTATTTGAGAGGAAACTTGATTATAAAAGAGCAATGAACAAGCTTGTATTAGCCTTTATTTAACTTGCTTATATAATGTATATAACCCCTTCAGGACAGTGGGATGTGTTTTCAAGTTACTGTGAAAGAATAAGAAAATAGCCATCTTGTGAAAAAAAGTAGAAAAATTGCAGCGCACATTATGATCTTAAGGGAAACCAGGTGAAAAGAACTAATTTTGTAACTGCAAATGTTACAGAATCAAATTTGGTGTGTGTTCTGCATTGACCAGTCATAGCTCTAAATCTAATCAACAAGAGCCTGATGATTAACCCACTGGCTTTTTTGTTTTCAAAGGTCAGATTCTTTAAATGTTTTCAAAAGTTCCATCTTTTTTCAAAAGAGGTATGATGTTTGTAATTCCAGAGTAAGCTAGAGGTCCTTTTATGTCTAATTATTTGTTAATATACTAAGGGATTCTGCTGTACAAATTAACCAGAAAACACTGAAAATTTAAGAAAGCAAAATTGGGGAGAGGCTTTTGTGGTGCTTGGAACTGAACCCAGGTCTTTATACTTATCAAACAATTGCTCTGCCACTAAGCTACAGGGTGTTGTGCAGGGCGGGGTGCATTGTGGGTAGAAGAAACAGTACCATGATGAAGAGAGTCCGAGACTAGGTGTGGTAAATTAAAACTTTTTATAGCCGATGACATTAAAAATATAGCATTCAAGACACTTATATATTTTCTGTAAAATATAAAGTGGTTAAGTTTGTTATTATATAACTTTAGGTATAGCTTTCAGGTTTTTTTTTTTTGTTGTTGTTGTTGTTGTTGTTGTTGTTTTTGTGACACCGGGGATTGAACTCACAACCTCGTGCCTGTCAAACAGGCGCTTAAGTCACTGAGCCAAACTCCCGGCCCTGGTTTTTTTGAGGCAGGGTTGCACTGTGTAGCTCAGGCCGGCCTTGCGCTCAGCTCACGTTGTAACCCAAGCCGACCTTGAACTCACAACACTCCTCCTACCTCAGCCTCCCGAGTGCTGGGATTAAAGGCATGCGCCACCACGCCCGGCTAGCTTTCAGTTTAAAATAGCATAAGTTTGAAGCCACTCAAGGTATTGAGGTCATTTTTTCACTTAGGATACATAATGATGATTAGTTTCTAATAATATACAAATATAAGACAGGCAAGTTTATAAAGAGCTAGTGACTTGTTATACTAGGGAATAAATAAAATAACTTATTTTTAGTTAATAGTTAAAATGAGAATAAATGGGTATTTTTATAAATTGTGGTTTTTTTCAATAGACTATATATACATACTTGTGGTAATGAAAATACTCATTTACTTACAGTGGCTCAGTAAACATTTTTATATTTTCTGCACCCTGGCAAATCAACATGTGGGGTTCACATTTTTCTCTCCATTTTAATATGTACTGTACTCTGCTGTATTAGAAGTGAATGAGCCTCTTCCTTTTCTTCCATAATATAAACTATTTTGTAGAATAGATATTTTAGAAATGTTAGTTCTGGATCGTGATCCATAAAATTTTGGCAACATTTAAAAACTCCTTCTGCATCTATAGGGACAAAACTCATGTTTATCACACTTTAAATATACCAACCGTTTCTATGTCTGTGTCTTGATATGAAAATTAAGGGATTTAGTTTCCTTTTCTTGGCCAAGTTGCTTAAGTTAATCCTTCTTTTCCACCTACATAGTTGCTAAGATCAAGTTTCTTTCCATGTTTTGCTTTTCTTACTGTGTTTTCGGAGGAGGGGTGATGAATTGGCAATGTATGTATGGTTTTCTGCCCAGCAACCTGAAAGTACAGAGAAAAAGGGAGTCTTTAGAGAGAAATTCACACCAAAGATACCTGCCTGGATGAACTAAATAAGGAAAAGCAGCAGACACATGGAGCACCATGAGCCACGGAGCTCACAAAACTTGTTCAGTATTATATGGTTTTATTTTTTGGTCTAGGACCTCCCTCTAGAACACAGGCATCCCAAGAACAGTTCTTTTGTCTGCTTTCTTCTCTGCATTCTTCTCTGTCACTTTCTTTTCTGTGTTGATGCCCAATATTGATTTGCTGATTCATTGAATGAATTAATGACACATGCTACTAACAGCTTTTGATCTTCTGATGTATTGTATTTACTTGGCTAGAATTTTTTGTATCCTATTAGATGAGGGAACCTACTACTAAAATGTGTGACTTCTAAATGATTGTAACTCTTGATTTTAAAAAATTGTATTACGGGATTTTTTTCCCTCTAGGTAATTATCTCAAATTATAAGGTAATTTAATAATAAAAAATAAAGTAATTTAATGATGGGAGAAGCATTTTATATTTTTCTATACAGTGATACCTGCATACATTTACTGCCAATATTTCTTAGAAATTTTACTTCATTTTTAAAAATACTTTTATTGGTTTTGTCTTCATAGTATTTGTATTATGGAGGTAGGCTTTGCTCAGATGTACTTGATGAATACATAAAACAAGATTCGTTTTCCACATAAGCTTGTGTTGTGTGTCAGGACAATTTAGGATTATTAATGAGCAGATTTGTGTACTTTAGCTTAAGTCATATTAACTAGTTTTAAAGAAATTTTGAAATGTGTTAGTTTAAAAAAAAAATGCTTTCCTTCCAAAGAAGCTTTATGAAAAAAAAAGGAATAACTTACATATCAGAATACTCTATTCTAATAATAACCACAAATTTTTAAGTTCTAGAACCTAAGCAGTTCACAAACTTCTTAGTCTCAAGAACACTTTACATTCTTAAAAATTATGGAAGACTTTTAAACTGCTGTTGTTTATGTTGTTTAAAGGATTATGTTTATTGTGATTTACAGTATTAGATATGTTCTCTTCCTGATTTATGAGTGCTCTTCATAGTGTTTCTAAAAGACATCTACTTTTTCTTGTATTTGACATCTTATTTTCTTCTCTGTGCACTTCTGGAAGAAACTCTAGAGACTAAACAATATTAAGACTCTGTACTTTTTGACCTAGACCTTTTCCTTTATTTATTGGCATTTTCTGCTGGAGAAATGAACAAATACGTCTCTGTAAAGCTAATTAGCCTCAGTAGTAGATGTGCTATTCTCAAAAAGTTGTAAAAATGTCTGCCATATTCAATTTTTTTTGTGTCCTGAAGTTTTTCCAGAGCTACTACTCTGAGTCCTCTAAGATTGAAACTAGCTTTGCAGCTGATGTTTAGCAGTCTGTCCATAAGAAGGAAGATAAAATCCTCACTGACATGTCTTCCTGCCTGCTGCCCTTATCTTAGATGGTCTCTGATGCACTTGATGTTTTTAACATCGCTTCCTGTTTGTGCTGTGGTCTGTGTGATCTCACCTGCATGCCCATCAATATGAGAAATAAGTGTCTAACCCTGGCCTGTATTTCCACTCCTTTTCAGAGTATCCACATCCTGGAGAGGACTGGTTCCTCTAGCACCGAGCCCTCTGGAAGTCGGCATTTGCTAGAACCTGAGCCAGTTTCCCTCTCCAAGGTCAGTGACAGACGAGGTTGCTTTCTCAGATGGAGTCCTGCCTGCCTGGGGCCAAATGAACTGTGAATAACTTTTCCACCTGGCTCCCCTAAGGTAGCTGTGACACCAATCGTATGGCATCTCTTCCAACTTCCTTCTGCCTGCAGTATGGTGTTTCTCTGCCTTGTGTAAGGAGAAAGCTGATGAAAGTATAGTTTGCAATGGATTTACAGGGCTACACACAAACAGCTAAAATTCTTTTTATTTTAAGGAAAAAGGAAAGAGAAAGTATTGTTACTGCTTGTAGGAGAGATCAGTAAATATTTCTGTGCCAAGGTAATGGGGAAAAAAAATCACCAGGTCCAGCAATAATCCTGATAATAGCTACTGTTGTTGCCCTTAGTCTGCATACCAGGCACTATGCTGAGGGTTTATATAGATTAGCCCATCGAATATAATTCTTAGAAACAGCTCCATGTAGATATTTGCCATCTTTTACAGAAAAGGAAAGCAGAGGTTTTGTTTTGTTTTGTTTTGTTTTGCCCAAATCAAAAAGGCTGTTAAGTAGCACAGCAGAAATTCAAACGTAAATTTGAACAGCTCAACAGCCAATACTTTCTCGCTGTCCACGACCTTCAAGGTAGCAGTACCTGCATGTGGTGGCTTTCACACAGTCCCCATTGTGGTCCCCTCACCTCTGGGAGAACACTGCAGATCGTTTATTCAGATTTTACTGTCTCATGGTAACCAGAGTTCCTTCCCCTTCAACCTGCTCTTCCTTAGGTTAGGGAAGCATCTACATTCCTTCATGTCTAAAAGGTAAAAGTCCATGAAGGAGGTGGCATCTTACTGATCCCCAGCCCTTCTTGAGAGGTTCAGTGTGCTGGCTCCCTTCTCGAGGAACTCTGAAAATAGAGTGCATGTGGGTTGTGAATTCAAGTTATAAAAATAGCATTTTGTTTCCCAAGATAGTTAACTTCTAAATATGTGTAGCTGATCCTTTCCTTTTGCATTTCCTAAATGAAATATAATCCGTAAAATGAAGTGCACATTACTATCTTGGTGTTACGGGATATATGCACTTGTGCCTCTTTATACTTTGAAGACTTTACAAGCCACTGAATTCATACTATCAGACAGATGTAGATTGCTAAGCTAAGGAAAAGGGGGAATTACCAAACCATAAATTCAATTTAGAGGAAATAAAAAGTGGCTGACTTCTATTTGAACAGCAAATAAAGAATGAACACTTGGTAAATACGGTTCGTGTGTCTCCTTGAACATCAGCTCACTCTTATAGTTAGCAAAGGAGACAGCAAATAAATATGCAGCAACGGAAAAGGTGGCTGACATTTATCAAGCACCTATTTTGTGCCGGGCACTGGATTAGAACATGTGATCTCTCAATCAGCCAACCAGTTCATTGAAGTCAGTACTCATGTTCTTGTTTCACTGATAATTGAGTCTCATTTCCCAAGCATAAAGACCTCAAGTTGGTCAAATACTAGTTTCCCATAGAAAGAGCTGGCAGTTAGCCCAGCTCATGGCAACCCACAGGGGGATCCACTTGCCCGACCAAGAAATTTCTTTTGTTGGATGGGACAGCAACAGCATCTGCGTGTCATCTCTCCTCCATTTTGTCGCCCATTTGAATCTAGCTGTAGGCCTAATAAGCCATGATTGTGTTTTTGAATTAGAAGGTACAGAATAAATCTTAGGGCCTCTTGGAATTAGAGGCCCACCTGCAATCCAAGTACCACAGAGGGCCGACCCAGGTAGTGTAGCATCTCACTCTCTTTCAGCTCCTTTGGGAGAAGGGAAACTTCCTGGGTACTGGCTGGTAGTGGCAGAATTTCATTTAAAGGTCACATTTTCCTAGCTCAAGGTTTGTATCAAGTCCTTTGCTTGATGCCTTCACCTCTTAGAGCATTTTTATATGGTATCTGCACAACCGCCCCACCCACCTGTACACATGTGCACACACACTGTCACGCATGCACACCCGCAGGGCACATCCCTGAGAAAGGAAATGTCTCTCTTTTTTTCAGGTGAATAGGCTTAAGCTATTATTAGATTATTTTTTGTTTTTATTCACTGTTACTAGAGGAAAAATATTTTGAAACTTCTATAATACCAAAAATGTTTCCTTATCTGAGTTAGATCTAGTACTGACATGATCACATTAGGACTTTTGTCTGTTTCTGTTTTAAGTACACCTAGGAAAATTAACGAGTTTCAGCAGAAAATAAATATCAATTAAAATTTCAAAAGAAATTCTTCAATTGTCAGAAAGATATTTAGTTTTCTTATGCTAGACTTAGCTTGCTAAGCATAGCAGGAAGAATTTTAACATACTGGATAAAAGAACATAGAAGACTCTATCTTGTACTGAGATGGGTTATTCATTTCTTACAGAACTTGTTTGTAACATTATCGTCAGCATTTATAATTGAAATGAAATAGGGAGAACGTTGTTTGCTCTGGTTGTATACTCTGTCTCTTTGTCAGCTTGACAACTTATTTAATTGTAAGAACTATATTAGAATTTTTTTTCTCTTTCTCTTGCTAGGCAGAAGAATATTACATCAGAGCAAATGGAATTGTTGATTCAGAGTTGAAGCATTTATTTTAACCTTTTGCTTTTTCTATCTTACCCCTTTTTTCCCTCTTCAGTTAAGTTCTCAATGAAAAGAAAACCACTCTAAGAGAAATCAATAACCATAGTTCCAGAGGGATGAGCTATTTCTACATTTTGAGCTAGTTCAGGAAAAAGGAAAAGAAATGCATTTGAACTGATTATTAAATGTTTCCATTTTAACTAGTTATATATAATGTTGTTCATCTTTCACACGCACACACACACACACACACACACACACAAAAGTTAAACACTAGTGTTCAAATAAGATCCAGCAGATATAAAATTCTATTTCACTAGAGATACTACCCATGGATGAAGCTGCTAAAAGAAGAAATGTCTTCATATACTGATGTGTTAAGAACAGAGAATACATTTACAGATATATGAAGAAGCTAATGAATTCTGTTCCTCTGAGGAATATATTTATGCATATATGAAGTTATTATTTTTAATTTCTTAATTATATCAAACTTCTAAAAAGGAGTTAGTAAAAACCCATCATTTTGTGGAACAGAATCATTACCTACTTTTCCGGTAAGAGTAGGAAACCAAAATTGTAGCCTTTTTATAAGTTACTATTTTTCTTATTATTTTGACATTATATGTAAACCCATTCTCAGTTGTTGAATTGCAATCCCATATTAAGAAGCCTTCCCCTGGTGCTGGATAATGTGATATTACTTGCATTTGTGTTATCCAAAAGAAATATAATTTCTACACCTTGAAATTATCTCATCGGAAACATTTTTAAAAAAAAAAAATCACTACATCGCATTAATAGTTTTGACCAGATCAATCATGGTTTCTCAGAATTATCTTCAAGTAGAAAATCCATTCTTGGTTTATTAAAGATCCTTTCCAGACTCTGTCACGCCGCCGAGTGAGCACAAGCCGGTGTTTCGACGAGGTGCAGTACGCAGTGTACTCCTCAGGGCTGATCTTGAAGATGAAAAAGTGACAGCAGTCTCCAGTTGGCTACCCAGGGGTGGGGTGGGGGCCTGGGGGTTACGCTTAGGGAGAGCAGAGGCATGGGATCAAGTGGAGAGGGCTGTTTGGAGGCCAGGAGCGCCTCCTAGGTTTACCGAAGTTAGAATAAAGCAGTGTTAGCCGCTTCTCCTGAAAATATAGCTTCATATGAAAGTCCATCCATACACACACATACTTGAATTTAGCACTGATTAAACTGGACTGCAGGCCAAGCAGGCTTCAGGAGAAAAAGGCTGAGAAGAAGGGTTCAGAATGCCGGCTCCATCAGTAGCTGACGGGACTCCTCTTCCTCTTTGCCTCATCAGAGCCTCGTGTTCCCGTACAGGGTTTGGGCAGCCACCGCAGCTTCCCTGGGCCAGCAAAGCCATCTGCCCCGAGATGAATTCCCTTGGCCATTCCTGTTGAGCCCATTGTCCTGTGAACTAGCGATGTTTCAGCCAGACACGACCTTTTTAGAAGGGAGCTTCCAAGTCAGTCAGGGAGGGGCCAGATGCAGAGCACCCACCTTTCCAAAGCAAAACTGAGGCGGCAGAGCAGGTCACCTGAGAGGGTTTGTCCCCCTGCACTGCACCTCCCCGCTCTACTGCCAGACAGGCGTTTAAGAGCCTGCTGCTGCCTCAGGACCTACAATCTGCTTAGTTGTTGAAAGGGCATATTGCGGTCCAGAGTATCATGCCTGAGCCCTGGAAACTGGACTGTTCTGGTATTTTCCAGGTTAGTGGTTATTATAGAGTTGTTTAGGTCCCTCAGAAACCCCCCGATCCTGGGATTTTCAAACCCTGGCTGTTGTACAGGCCACGTAGTTTTGCCGAGCTCAGCAGGCACTGTGGCAGACTGAAGATAGATATCTTTCATGCAGACTAGTGTCACCAGACCTTTGTAGGCATTCAGAAAGTCTGGATAGTTAAAATCTGACGAAACATGGCTCATGCAAGAGGAAACTGCTGTCAGGCGTGGTCGCGAATGCCTGTAATTTGGGAAGCTGAGGCAGGAGGAGGATCTCCTGGAGTTCAAGACCAGCCCAGGCTACACAGTGAGTTCAAAACCAGTCTGAACTACAAAATGAAACCTTGTCTCAAAAAAGAAAGAAAGAAAGAAAGAAAGAAAGAAAGAAAGAAAGAAAGAAAGAAAGTGTTTCATTTAGTTTTTAACAGATTGATAACAGTATGAACTCTAGAGCTAAGGTTCCTTTTTTCTTTTTTTTTTTTAATTTACTTTACTTAGATGTTGAGGACTGAACCCAGGGCCTTCAGGCAGATGATAAGCACGCCATCTAGCACTGGGCAGTCTCCCAGCTCTGGTGTCCAGCTTCATGGCCTTGCAGGCTGCTGCTCCTTCCACAGGCTCCCGAGGGGATGTATACCTTTGAAAGCCTGGACTTTCTGGTGTGCATTTGACAAGCAATATGTTTGATGGGTACCTGGAAGTGCAGCCAGCAACCCCAGGAGAAAACATCACCACAGGGCTGTTCTTTTCTGTTAGTAGCAGGTTACGAGCCACTTTGGACAAGTGCAGCCTTTCCATTTGTACGCAGACAGCCAGGTGGTCTACACGCTAATTGAACATTTGCCATCGAAACGGTCGTATCCTGGGACTTACTCAGGGAATAACTGGAAAAATTCATCTTAAACATTCTGAGTACAGGCAGTCAAAGTTCCTTTCCAGTCCACATAAACAAGGTGGCTCCTGTGGGTCTCCAATGGGCCCTGTTTGCCTCCAGATCTACTGGGAAACTCATTTTAAATTCAGTTAAAAATGCCTAATGTGTTTAATACTAGAACGTGCTCCAGGAGGTGGCATATACTTCTGGTGGGTCAACTTGCCTCAAAAGTGACTTCTGCTTAAGAATCTGCTTTCAAAGTGTCATCAGACACAGAAAATGAGATTGTTTGTTTGTTGTTTTCTCTCAGGAAGCTGACAGCTGGGAAATTATAGAAGGACTGAAAATAGGCCAAACCAATGTCCAGAAACCAGACAAACATGAAGGCTTTATGCTGAAAAAAAGAAAATGGCCTTTAAAAGGCTGGCACAAGGTAACGGTTTTATCAGATGCCAGTTTTGATCATCTTCATAAAGATGATCTTGCTTGTAATTAGGTGGGAAGCCAAGATTATGTTGTATTTGTAAAACTAATTTTCAAAACCTTATTTCAGTCATATGAGTTGTAAGCTATTAGGCCTAAGGTCTGTTATATATATATATATATATATATATATATATATATGGAAAAATATTTTATGTGATAGTTAAAACCCAAATTATGCTTATTATTATCTGACCTGCTTTAGAGTAGATAGGTTCTCATTTTTATAAATGTGAGATTTTTAAAATGTATGCTTGTATTACATTGGATGGATTTATATGGTGTATGCCACCATTATATAGTATTGCCGGATATGCAAAACTTGTCTAATTTTACGCTGTTCTGATGTTGTGATGAACATATTTATAACTGAATATTAATTAGTTCCTTGGGATAAATTACTGCAAGTATTGTTAGCAGGACAAACTAAATTTGGAAGATTGCTGATACTGAAGGTTTTCTGCCCTTTAAAATTTTTTTTATTCTCTTCCCTGTGAACATCCTCAGATACAAATAAGTATGCAGCAAGTTTCTGGACTACACCTTTGAACATTTTTCTGCATAAAATGTGGGAGGGTTCCCCTCACGCTGCCTTTTCTCCTACACTCCAGTACCACCATGTATGGATTGAAGCTTCAGTCCGTTTAGTTGCCCAGCACAAAGCAGTTTGAGTCGTTGAGTATTTTTCGGTTAAGATTCTTTCTTTTCATTCTAATCTGTTGCCTCCTAGAATATGAAACAAAGGGTCACAGTGGCCTTTTGTGAGTTCTAGGTGGGAGTAACCTTGCCCCTGACCACTTGCTACCTCAGCAGGTCTGAATGCCTGCATTGCATGCAAAGCTTTCAGCACTGGCATTTTCCAGCAGCAGAAAGACTCCCTGCTGTGGCGAACTTGAGGGCGACATGAGACCCATGGTGTGCTTGGGACCTGGGAGCTGTTCTCCCCTGAATGCTCATGAAGGGAAATCAGCAGTAGAGAGAGCTCCTGCTTCCTGAGTGTTGCTGAAAATTGCTACATTCCATTCAGACTGCACCAGAGAGATCTTGGAGCAGATGAAATTGTCCCCCAACAAAAAACACCCTTTTTTTCTTTAATTTTAATACAATTTGGAAATAATCGTTAATCTCTTTTCAAATGCAAGCATTTGTTAAACGGATAATGTAAGAATATTGCTAAGGTCACTTAACATTTCAAGGACTTAATTTTTCATTTGATCCAAGCAAGTAGTTTCTCTAGTGATCACGAGCATTTTCAGAATTTTCTATGGTACAGTCTCCAGGAGAAATTCAGGAGTTTACCTCCAGAGTAGAGATTTGTGTAGAGACCCTCACAGAATCTCTGTAACCTAATCCAGATTATTTTTTTCTCTCTCTTTTAAAAACATCCAGCATTAGCAAGCAGGTGGTACAGGACTATAATCCCAGTACTTGGGAGACTGAGGCAGGGATTGTCATGAGTTTGAGGCCACGCTATATAGTGAGTTCAAAACCAGCCTGAATTACATAGAGGAACCCTGTCTCAAAAAAAAAAAAAAAAAATCCTGGATGGTTCACTTAAAAGGTTTTAAGGCAGACCATGAGAGTCCCTCTTATTAAGAATAATCATGGTGAAAAAAATTCCCCGTTAAGTTATGTGTTAACAAGTAAACTCTGGTAGATTAGTAGCATGGACCTTAAGCTCTGATATCTCTGCAATTTAATAATGCATTAAATTCTATGTTAAAGTGATCAAGTATATTGATAATTGCAAAGCAACATTAGACCCACACTTGAGAATATTTTATGTACAGACAGTAACTAGGGGTGTTTGGTTCTTGCAGCGTTTTTTTGTCCTGGATAATGGAATGCTAAAATATTCAAAGGCACCACTTGATGTAAGTAGCACACAGGATATGTTTCAAAGATTGAGTTAGAATTCTGCTTGAAGTGAGTAAACACTGTAATTGTACAAGCCTTGTGCCATAGTTACCACTTTTGTGTATGTCTGTGTTTGTAATATTTAACAATCTACCAAACTCTTATGCTTATACTTGAGATAGCATAAAACCTCAGACTAATGCATGAAGATTTAACTAAACTACTTTGCTATGTGTTATTAAAAATAGAAACTTAAACCTAAAAGTGACATATTGATGAAATCACTCTTTCTCTCTTGGAGAGAAAGTGCAACTATTCTTTTTTTTTTTTTGTTTTAACCTCTCAGTAAATTCTTCTTTATGTGCTTTTCTGGGGTATAGAGCAATCTTTGTTCTTGTTGTCATTCTCTTATAAACTGTCCTTTGAACTTCATTTCTATGTCATATACATCCTTTTATCTTGAGAATCACAAATTATTTTTAATATTTAAAATAGTTACTTGCATGCAAAACAGGAAAAATTGCTCTGCTTGCCATCCTGCTGTAGGGGAAATAACAGAAGGCTCAGATTTCAGTTTGTCCCCATCTCTGCCCCTGAGTCAGCTCTGCCCTTGATCTGAAGGGGGCGCCCAGGAGCAGGAACCGTCTGCTCCCTGCGTTCAGCTCCCAGCTTCCCTCTTCGGCCCTGACAGCTCTTTTCCAGCTGACTTTTTCAGGGATGCTCTGGGTCGTCGTAGGTCAAAAGTTGATCACAGCTATTTTAGGAACAACTGAAAATGTCTTTCTGAAGGGATATAAACTATGCAATGTAGAATTACAACAAGTTGACTAGGTTATGGCAAAAAGAGGAATAAAATGAATAATTTTACTCATTAACGTTAGTGGGAAGTCGCAGCAACTTCAGTTGTCCTCCTTTGAAGGACCGTAACTTCAGAATCGTCACCATTTTCTCTTTATTAAAGAGGTGTGCTATTCCGTTTTCCATAGATAAGTGAAAAAGTTGAGCCTCAGTTAAGTTCAGTGGGAAAACACATCAGACCGGGTGTCCTTCTAGCCTATTTACTAATCTTTTGATTTCAGATTCAGAAGGGGAAGGTCCACGGGAGCATCGATGTCGGACTGTCTGTCATGTCAATTAAAAAGAAAGCTCGGAGGATAGACCTTGACACAGAAGAGCACATCTATCATTTGAAGGTGAAGTCACTTTTCATCAGTTTCTCTGTCATTAGCAAGGGCAATAATTTCCCTCCCCTGTGATAGATAAGAGTCTGGTTTCACATCTCTGCTCCTCTTGCTCATGGTTTCAGGTGAAATCCCAGGACTGGTTTGATGCCTGGGTCTCCAAACTGCGCCATCATCGCTTGTACCGGCAGAATGAAATTGTGAGATCGCCGAGAGATGCTAGTTTTCACATATTTCCTGCAACCTCCACAGCCGAGTCCTCCCCAGCTGCTAATGTTTCTGTTGTGGATGGAAAGGTATGGCCTTGCTCTATAAAAATCAGCCTGGGAATTGCTTGGAGAGTTATGCAAACACATTGCTGTGTCTTGCTTGAAAACACTAGAAGTTGAAGGTTTGCTTTGTGAACTGGCACTCAGAAGACAACAGTGACATGGGACATCGAAGATCATCACAAATATGGATTAGGTAGAAATGTGGATCACTAAGTGTATTAACAGTTATTTCTCCTTTCTGATGAGCAGACTAGCTCCTGTTTTTCTGTAGCTTTGTAGAAATATCGGGAAGAGAGTAAACCCTCATTTAAACAACACTTAGAAGTCAGATGCATTCCTAGGTGGTAATAAGACCCCAGTTTCAAAAGTAAAACTTGCCTTCTTGCCTTGAGCTGTCACTACATACATAACCCAGAGACAGACTAATGTATTCCTTCATGAAGTTAATGCAAGTGAGACAGAGAATGTGGCAATAACGTAAGTAGTAACCTGTTTTGGTGACCAGGTACTGTGTTAATAAGCATTTGACATTGGTCCATCTCTAATCTTTCATGCAGCCCAAGTTGAGAGATGGTAAAGAATTTGAATTGGAAAGCTGAAAGTGATGGCATATGCCTGTAATTCCAATATTCGGGGAAGCTGGGGCAGGAGGAGTGCAAGTTCAAGCCCAGCCTGGGCAATTTAGTGACTTAGCAAAAGCATATCTCCAAATAAAAAAGTTTGAAAAGTGGGGACTGAGGATGTAACTCAGTGCAGAGGCCCAAAGTTCAACCCCTAGTACTGCAAAGAAAAACAATTATTTGTCCACAAGTGGCATAGCCATTCCAGGATCTGACCCTACATCTCCATTTCTGAAATCAGTGCCCTTTCCATTATACTATATGCCTCATAGACGAAGGAGGCCCAGGTCGTTCCTTGGACTGTAATGAGTTTGTTTTCACTGAAGCTAAGAAACTATAGATGTCACCTGTTTAAAAGTCAAGGTTAAGACAACAGGCAGAGAGGCAGCTTTTTTTGCCTTTGATTCAATAATTAGGTTCTGAGATGTAGCAACACTGCAGGGCCCAAGGGTGCTGCAGCATCATGCTTGGCACCTGAAATTGAGGACAGACAGCTGCCCAAGGATTGAGTTCAAAATCGTTTCCATGGAGATTCTGCTTCCCCGCCTCCTTCCATAGGCGTGCACGTAGCACATAGAACCAGGTTTCCTTTGCACACTGTTATGAAACTCCATGAAGAAACTGTAAGACTAACCAAATCAGATTCAATGAAACACTACTGTAGGCAGTTTTTTGTTATTTTTGTGGAAATTACTAAAGTAGTTTTTCTTAACTCTCCTTAATTGGGTTTGACAAGACCCTGAGATGTTTTATTATTTTGTTCTGGTTGTAGCCTTGCTAAGGACTGTTTAAGTATTCTGAAATAAAAGGAAATGTGTCAGGAGGGCAGAGGTCTAGGTTAGTCTCTGTTTCTCTACGCATCCCGACGTTAGTCCAAATGAAATGAAAAGCATATTCCAAGTGGACCTTTTAAAAATATAAAAATTTAATTCTTTAGTTCTTCTAACTTCTCCTTGCATCTTTGGCACAAGGTATTAACAAAAGATATATTACTTTAATGCTTCCTCCTATTTATTAAATAACTTGGGTGGCTTAAGCGCCTGCCCTGGCAGGTGTGAGGTTGTGAGTTCGAACCCCGGTGCTGCAAAAAATAAATAAATAAATAAATAAATAAATAAATAAATAACTTGGGTGATATTTGAGAATCATAGACTAAAATCAAATTCTCCTTTGCTGTTTGCCTTGGACTAAGAAAGTTCTTCAACTGTGATTTTCACAAAAGCTCTGTTTTTGTAGTTGCAGATGACATATCTGTAAAATCTAACTCAGTGAAAGAGTTCCATTAGGTTTATTAAAATGCAATAAAGTTTCGAAAGAGCTTTTTATCTCTTTGCTCTTCTTCTACATGTCAAATTATGGGGCTCCTGACTGTTAATCAGTTTGTAGCCCTGTGTGGGTAATAAATAAGTCTGGGTTTACTAAGTGTGTGCATCAGTCATTTCATAATGATTTAGAAGAAATACAATCAATTGTAATTGAACATTAAAGTCAAATATGGAATTTTAAACTTACAACTTCTTGGGAAAATAAATTTCTGCTTATTTCACTGAGTGTTTATAGCACTCACCCAAGTATATACCTGTACATTTCACACAACTTTATTTCATAGAAAATCTTTTCAATGGAAAATAAATCAGCTATAAATAATAGGTTGGCAAACCTTTTCATATAATTTTCAGTATGCATTTGAAGCATAAGATTGCATATTGGTAGATAATGGATTTGGGAATCACCTGTAGTTGATAAGATCTTGAACTAATCATAGAGCACAGAGAACTTTCAAAAACCTTAAATCATGTGTTAAGAGTTCTGCAACAAAGCCACATGTGGTGGCACACACCTATAACCTCGGCACTCTGAGAAACTGAGGCAGGAAGATCACAGAGTTTGAGCCCAGCCAGGGCAACTTGGTGAATTGGTAAGACCTGGTCTCAAAATTTAAAAAAAAAAAATTTGAATAGGGTTGGGTATGTAGTTAAGTTCAAAGATGATGGGTTCGCTCTCCAGTGTCAAAAAAAAAAAAGAAAAAAAAAAAGGAATGGAAAGAAAAGAAAAGGAAAGAAAGAAAGAAAGAAAGAAAGAAAGAAAGAAAGAGAAAGAAAGAAAGAGTTCTGCAATAAGGACACTGTATTAAATATACATTAACTGGGAAACTTAAAATTATCAGGAATTTGAGTTGATGTATGAGATACAACCTACTTGAATGCTGTCCCCTACTTGAATGATGGATCTGGCAACTTAATAAGAACGCTGTTATTATGAATCTTGTCTTCACTGAACATTTACCACACTTCGTGAAGAGGTTTCTTCTAAATTTTGAATGTGTTCTTTATTTCTTTCTTTAAAAAAAATATATATTCCTTTGACAATACTGGTATTTTTAAGCAGCCATTTAAATGTGCCATTTCCACCGCACGTGACCATCTCCTTGGGCTCTGTCCCTGTGCCCCGTAGGTGCAGCCGAACAGCTTTCCCTGGCAGTCTCCGCTGCCGTGCAGCAACAGCCTCCCTGCGACCTGCACGACCGGCCAGAGCAAAGTGGTGGCCTGGCTGCAGGACTCAGAGGAAATGGACAGGTGTGCAGAAGGTTAGTCCTTGCCATGTACCCTAAACCAACCAAAACAAAAAATCAAAACTACCATGGTGAACTGTGGGTACTGCATCCTGCCTGGACCCTTCGATAGCCTTCATCTGTCTTTCTTATTTTTCTACACTAGATCCTTCTGTAACCCATGACCTGAGCTTCTCATCTGCCAGTTCCCTTGAATGCTTAGAACCAGTGAAGTTGACTTTTCCTTCCCTTGAACTCACTTTAGCCTTCTTTGCTCGTCTCTACCTCGTGACTCCCTAAGTGCCACCCCTGGATCCTCGAGATGCCCCCATCCATGCTCCTGGGCTCTACCCTGCCCTCCTATCTAGGGCATTTCCACAGCTTTCACTTCCTTCTGAGGTGCTCGGTTTTGCCCACGGAACAGGTGTGTGTCTCCTGGCAGCCCAGCCCTAGCAGCAGAATTCCAGGGTTCCACTTCTCATAGCTATAGTTACCCATGAGTGGTGTTTCCGTGTGCGTCAGTTGTTAAACATCCGAACTAGCACACACATCCTTCACTCTGCCATCCCAGAGCCAGTCTCCTCTTACTTCCTCCTCCCATTCAGTCAGCCACAGCAACTTCATGCAAACTTGG
>RJWM01025724.1:0-20959 GCA_004363535.1 Dasyprocta punctata | reverse complement strand
AATTTTTTTTGCATTTGGAAATTGCTCTCAAGACAACAGCCGGGCATGGTGGTGCATACCTGAATCCCAGCACTCAGGAGGCTGAGGCAAGAGGATTGATTTGAGTTCAAGGCCAGCCTGGGCTATATAGTGAACTCAGGACCAGCCTGAACTACACAGTGAGGCCCTGTCTCAAAAAAAAAAAAAAAAAAAAAAAAAAAAAAAAGGACAATAAAATACTCTGGACAGATTTGAAGTATTTTGTATGAATATTTCTTGATTGATATATCAGAAATGATCTTACAGTCTGTTGTATTTCTAATACTCCAGAAGCTGAAGCAGAATCATGAGTTCAAGATTAACCTGGGATATATAATAAGACCCTCACACACAAAAAAATAAATAAAATAAGATTAGGTTAATTAGTTTTGTTAGGTTTTTTTGTGTTTTGTTTTGTTGTTTTCTGATGCTCTGAATTGAACCAGGGTCTTCACGCTGATACAGCACCAGCCTTTTTAAAATTTTTGTTTTGTTTGAGAAAGCGTCTTGCTATGTAGTTCAAGTTGGCCTTGAACACATTATGTAGCCCAAACTGTCCTCAAATTCATAGCAGTCCTGCCTCAGCCTCCCCAGTGCTGGGGTACAGGCATATGCCACCACTCTGGGCCTGGTTTTGTTTTCTTGACTGGGTCTTTATGTAGTTCAGGCTGTCCTTGAACTCACTGTGTAACCCAGACTGACATTGAAACACATGGCGATACTCCTGTCTCAGCCTCCCATTTTTTAAAATTTTCAGACAGGATCTTACTAAGTTACTGAGTTGCCCAGGCTGGGCTTGAACTTCTGATCCTCTGCTCCAGCCTCCCAAGAGTGCTGGAATTACAGGTGTGGCCCACCACATTCAGTTTAATTTTGTTAAGTATATTTAGGAAGTTGTTCAATTATGTGCATTTTCTTTGTTTTATTTGCTTTATTAATCAGAAGAGTTAAGGGTGGATTATGAAGAGTAGATATTTCTCTGTTTTTCTTTTCTTTCTTTTTTTTTTTTTTTTTTTTTTTTTTTTTTTTTTTTTTTTTTTTTTTTTTTTTTTTTTTTTTTGTTGGTACCAGGGATCGAACTCACAACCTGGCGCCTGCCAAGCAGGTGCTTAAGCCGCTGAGCCAAACTCCCAGCCCTATTTTTTTTGAGGCAGGGTCCACTATGTAGTTCAGGCCCACCTTGCTCACGCTGTAGCCCAAGTCAGCCTCGAACTCACAATGTTTCATCTACCTTAGCCTCCCGAGTGCTGGGATTGAAGGTATGTGCCACCACACCCAGCTGAAAAGCAGATATTTCTTCAATAAGTATTGTTGGTTTCTACTAACTATCTTATATGTGAGTCGGAATCTGGAGTATGTTTAGTTTTCTGATCTTTACGTTGTTCTGTTGTGGTTTGGCACACTGTAGTATTTATGAATTATACTGGGGCAGTTTGAAAACATTTTTGGATATAACAAGACTTACAGAATTATAGAAGTCAGTATGAAAAGAAAAATGGGGTACCCTTAATGACTTTGCTAGAGAAGGAGAACCCCTAATATTTTTTATACCCTACCTTTATTATGGCATTTTTAAAATTATGTATTTGTTGTTTGCATATTTTTCATCGATAATTTTAATTTACTGAGAACAGGGACTGTGTTACACTGTTGTTTGTTTCCATTACAGTACAGTCTTATGCATACATTCATTGCACAAAGTACTTAATTAATATTTGCTGAATTGAGATGAATTTAGAAATTTGGTCTTTAATTGAATTATGTTTTTTTTTTTTTTTTGACTGCCTGTGGCTTTACTAAGAGGTGGTCATCTTTTTAAAAAGAAGACTTCTGTGAATATGGAAAGTATGTGTAGTGTGATTAATTTTTTAAGTAAGCTTTTGCTTATTAACATTCACTAGGAAGCTGGGCATGGTGGCGCACGCCTTTAATCGCAGCACTCGGGAGGCTGAGGTAGGAGGAACGTTGTGAGTTCGAGGCCGGCTTGGGCTACAACGCGAGTGCAAGACCAGCCTGAGCTACGTAGTGCGACCCTGCCTCAAAAAACTGGGGCTGGGAGTTCAGCTCAGTGGCTTAAATGCCTGCCCTGGCAGGTGCAAGGTTGTGAGTTCCATCCCTGGTGCCCCCCAAAAAAAATTATAATAATAATTCACTAGGAAGCTGGATATAGTGGCTTATACCTGTAATCTTAGCACTTGAGAGAAATGAGGCTAAAAAGAAATTTGTTTTTTCACTAAGGAAAGAAGTGCTATAGATAGAAGAACTCTACATTAGTTGGTATCAGTAGATCTGTTTTGTTGATTTGTTTTAATTTACTAAATGGTTTATTTGAACTCAGGAACTTCCAATAATAACTTTTTTTAAAAGAAACAGTAATTATTAACCAAAAAAACTCAAAGTAAATCTGCTTTGGTTGGTTGTTTGGTTTGGTGTGGTTTGGTTTTTGAGGCAGGGTCTCACAACGTACTTTAGGCTAGCTTTGAACTCACTATGTAGCCCAAGCTGGCCTAGAACTCACAGCAATCCTCCTGCCTCAGCCTCCCAAGTGCTGGGATTACAGGTGTGTGCCACCAAACCTGGCATGCTTTGGGTTATTGATTTGAAATTTTCCTACAAAAACTTCCTTCAAAACACCAGGCAAAATGGCAGGTTTCAACTTTATCTTCCTATCATTAGTATCCTCTTATGGAAGTGTTTTCAAAATGAGAAAGAAGCTGAGGACACATGTAATTTCTTGACTAGAAAATGAGCTAAGTAACTGAGTCATTAAGTTGAAAAAAAATTGTATTTCAAGACAAAGAACTGTGTGATTCAGGCTGACCTTTAACTCACTGTGTAGCCCAGGCTGACCTTGAACTCATGGTAATCCTTCTAGACCGAGTCCTGGGATTACAGGTATGTGCCACCATGCCCAGCCATTAAGTTAAAATGAAAATAGTTACAGCATTCTCTCTGTTGTAGATGATATTATCAAATTGAACAGAAAGGAAGGAAAGAAGCAGAATTTCCCAAGACTAAATAGAAGACTCCAGCAAAGTAGTGCTCGGCAATTCAGGATGAGAGTACGGTGGGGAATCCAGCAGAATTCTGGTAAGTTTCAAAAGTAAGCTTTGATAAAGTGCTATTATTTGTGTGTTCTTAGTGTACTGTCTTTAGCATATACTTAAAACGTGGAGGAAATGCCTGTTTGTGACTTCTACTTCCTTTGTTCTGAAGGATTTTTTAGTTCTTAAAACCTGGTTAAAATTTTTTTTGTTTTAAAAAAAATTTTTTTTGTTTCCTTAAATAGGTCATAATACTGTTTGTTAAAAATTGCCAAGTTTAGTGTTGCACACCTGTAATCCCAACACTTGGGAGGCTGAGGCAGGAGGATAGATCTGAGTTTGAGGCCAGCCTGCGCTATGTAGCAAGGCCCTGTCTTGAAAAGAAACTTTTAAAATAATCTCAGTTTATAAATAGCCTAAAATTGCAAAAGATCTTACATATTGTGACATCTTATATCTTTCCCATTGACTCTTTCGTTTAATGTTCTGTCCGATGGATAACAAACTCTAAGTTAAGCATGGTCAGTGAAAGAACATACCACCTCAAACTGGGCATGGTGGCACCTGTAATCCCAGCACTCAGGAGGCTGAGGCAGGAGGATAGCCTCAAATTTGGGGCCAGCCTGGACTACGTAGTGAGTTCAAGGCCAGCCTCAACTACAGGGTGAAACCCTGTCTCAAAAAAACTAAATAATAAATAGATAGACATACTACTTCAAAAGACTACTTATTCTATTGTTGCTGACAACTCTACTTATTAGAAAATTCTCTTAAATTAAAGCATATCTATCAGGCCAGGATTTGGCTCAGTGGCTTAAGCACCTGTCTGGCAGGTGCAAGGGTGTGAGTTTCGATCCCTGGTGCCACAAAAAGAAAAGAGTAAATAAATAAAGCATATCTATTTACTACTTCTACACTGTTCTAGGAAACAGACTTCTAAATGGGAAGCCTTTTAGTATGTGGAGACTGCTATTACATTCTGCGTGGAAAATTACCTCCAAGCCTTGTTTGTGTGTGTGTGTGTGTGTGCGCGCGTGCATGCATGCATGTGTTCATGCTAGGGATCTAACCCAAAGTCTTAATTGTGCTAGCTAAGTGCTTTACCACTGAGCTGTACCCCAGACTCCACCTGCACACTCACATTTATCTGTTCATCCAAGAACTTTCAGATTTCTTAAATTCTCCAAAGGTAGATTCCAAGTTGAATGCTCTAGATATAAACTGAAACTCATCCTTCTGGTTTGATTCGGTTTGGTTTGAATTGGTTTGGTATTTTTGAAACGGGGTCTTGCTATATATCCAGGCTCACTATATAGCCCAGGCTGACCTCAAACGCGTGGCAGTCTTCCTGTCTCAGCCTTCTGAGTTGAAACTGTCTGTATATAGTTACTTTTGGTAATCTGAAAGCTTAGTAATTTTGTTCTAACGTGGGTTGAAGATGATAACTGAACACTATTACTTAATTGATTACCTTTTTAATCAATTATATCAGTATTTTAGAACATACCTTTGTTTAAATGCAAAACACTTTTCCACATATATACAAAAAAACTTTTAAGTTTTCAATTACTTTTTATTCTATATATTGGAAAACAAAAGGTATCTCCAGTAGGTTGAACATTATTAGTTCTGTGGGCTTTGTTGTTGTTGTTTGGGGTTTTGTGTTGTTTTGTTTCATTTGAGACAGGGTCTTGCTATGTAGTTTACCCTGGCCTTGAGCACACTATACAGCCCAGGGTGGCCTTGAACTTGCAGCAGTCATCCTGTCTCAGCCTGTCAAGTGCTAGGATCACAGATGTGCACCACCATTCCGTGCTTATTTCTGTGTTAAACAGCTAATATGCCTGCATGTCCCGAAAGATATGTCTATAACAGATTAGACCTTACAAAAAAATTTATTCTTCTCTAAAAGTTTCTATGCTAGCCAAATCTTAAGTAGTAAATTTTATGAGAGGAATTTAGCTATAGCAAAGGAATATATAATTCCATTGATTTTTTTTTTCTTTTCTTTTTTTTTTTTTTTTTGGTGGCACCAGGGATCGCACTCAAAGCCTCGCACCTGCCAGATAGGCACTTAAGCCACTGAGTCAAACTCCCAGCCCTAGTTTTTTGAGGCAGGGTCGCACTATGTAGCTCAGGCCAGCCTTGCACTCATGTTGTAGCCCAGGCTGGCCTCAAACTCACAATGCTCCTCCTACCTCAGCCTCCCAAGTATTGGGATTAAAGGCGTGTGCCACCACGTCTGGCGCCCGTTGATTTATATTTAAAGCTTTCTTACAACTGTTACTCAATATACATTTGATATAGTGTTTTGTATACTATATGTGTGTGTATGCATATATATAAAGCAACTATTTAGACTTCATAGAAACCCGAAGTGTTATTCACTAATATTTTGTTTTGTTGTTTTGTTTTGTTTTGTTTTGCGGCACCGGGGATTGAACTCACAACCTCGTACCTGTCAGGCAGGCGCATAAGCCACTGAGCCCAACTCCCGGCTTCACTAATATTTTGAATACTTGGTAAATGCTTTGAACTCATCAGGTTCTGGACCTGTGTAAAGATGCAGCCATTTGCTTTAAGGAATCAATATCCAGTAGCAGAAATAGAAAAGGTAGAATATGAAAAATATCATAAGAGAAATCAAGATAGTTTTATAGGATTTTACATAAAGATTTTGTGCTAAGAAGCTCAGAGGTGATTTAAAATGAAACAATTTGGTTCACGAAGGATCAGAAAAACTTTCCTGTTATGGAGGTTATCTTGTGAGCCTTGAGATAGATGATATCTAGGAGCAGCTTAGGCTCTCATAAGATTGAGCTTTCTCTTGGTTTCTTGTGATGGGTTAAAAATAGAACAGCTGCTGTTATGAATGTGTAGAGAAATATGGGATTGTCTTCAGCTTTGATTGGTTAGGAAGAGTTTAAATTTCCACATGTAGAATCATTTAGAATGTTAATGTGGTTTAGAGTTGCACATGTAACATTAGTAAGGATGTTAGTTTGGGATGAGAGAATAAATACAACATACAGAGATGTTGGCAGATACTTACGATTTTTGATTACAGAATAAGTGAAGTCTTCTATCTCCTTGCCTGAAATACAATTTTATGTTTGTTTGTTTGTAAGTGACAGGGTCTCAATATGTAGTCCAGACTGGCCTTGAACTACCATGTAGTCCAAGCTGGTAATCCTCCTGCCTCAGTCTCCTCAGTGCTGGGATTGTAAGCATGCATCACCACACCCAGCCCGAAATACCATTTTAGATACTCAATAAATACTTGGATAAATAACACAGATTTTCTTCATTGATAGAATAATGTATAACAGTAGTTTCAAATTGTTGTCTGGGCACCTGTAGGGATTCCCCAAGGCTTAAGGGGTTTATAATATCAAAACTTTTTATACTAAGACCTCAATTGCGTTTTTATTCTCCTGAACCTACAGTAGATTTTTCTTGAATTTGTGCAGTATGTGGTAATGTAGATTTAAGTGTAGAAGCTGTGCCTTAGTTCAGGCTGCTAAACAATATATCATAGACTTAAGTGGCTTACCTAAACCTCAGTAGTTTATTTTTCATTTCCAGAGGCTGGGATGTCTAAATCAGAACTTCAGTAAGATAAAGTTGTAGTGAAGGTCATGTCTTCTGGTTTGCAGACTATGACTTGTGATAGCCTCACATGGCAGAAAAAGAAATAGGGAGCTCTCTGAAGTTGCTTTTTACACAGGCACTAATCCCATTTATAAACACTTCACCCCTAGGACTTTAATTACCTTCCAAAGGCTCCTGAAATGATTGAAGCAAATGATGTATATGTGTGAAAGAAATTCATGAAAGGGGGTAGGCTAGAGATTCAAAAGAAAGATGAAAATTTCTGTCTCTGGTTTTAGTTGTTCTGACAGATAGTAGATGACAGTTGAAAGGATGATACACAAGGGAAAAAGTGAGCAAATGGTTCAAAACAGACACCAAAGGATAGAATTCCACCCTTACTTTCTCATTTTATTTTATTTTATTTCTGTTAATGAGAGTTTCCCCAATCTCATCTGATCTTCAAACTGTGCTGTAATAATGGATTGTTTGTTTATTTGTTTGTTATAGGGTCTCGCTATGTAGTTGAGGCTGGCCTTGAAACTTGGCATGTAACCCAGGCTGGCCTTGAACTTGCCTCAGCATCCCATGTACTGGGAGTACAGGGGTGCACATATTTCAGATTTATTTGTTTTTTTCTCAGTCCTTTATAATATCATGTTTGAGTGCTACAGTGGCATCTGAAATGGCCTTAATACCTTCTCTCTGTTTTGGTTATTTATGCTGATACTCTCTCCTTATGAGTTAGTTCAGTGAACCCCCCTTGTTCCTTAGCAACTGTAATCTTTACTCCTCTTCAAATCCCTGTGCGATTTGAACTCAGTGTATCCATTCACTTCTTACACTTTTCTTCAGACAGTCTCTCAATGTGCTTTGATCACCCAAATCTTTGTACTTACCACTCCAACCTGGAATCTTTCATGTCTGTTTTTTTCTTTTTTTTTTTTATTTAAATGTATTGGTACAATGTAGGTATACATAATACCATGTCCATTTTGTAATACCCTGCCCACCTACTTTTTCTATAATGGTAGTTTTTATTCTCCTTGGAAATGTACTGTAAATTATGTTCAGGCTTTTATTATTCTTTAAAGTTTTGTTTTATTTTGTAAGACAGGGTCTCACTGTGTAGTTCAGGCTGGCTTTGAACTCATTGTGTTCTCAATGAGTATATTTTTTCAGTATTTTTATGTTGGGATCATAAATGTAATTTTACATTTGTTTTTCATATTTCAACATGCTGTTTAGCCTTGGAAGCTCTTTAATAAAAAGAATTCAGTTCTTTCATGATATTTTATCATATGGATATCATATCTGTCTCCCCTACTTCCGAGATCAAATCATTATTTGACCAGTACAACCTGACTTTCAGTTGTGATCTCAGATAGTGATACCTTGATCTGTTCTCTGGTTCATTCTCCCGGAGTGCTGGGGATTACAGGCTATGCTACCATACGCAGCTATTTTACTCTTTAATTTTTATATCACAATTTGGAGAAGTATTCAGTTTTTGGAGCCATACACAACTGCACTTAGATGATGGTGGTGCTATTGTCTGGGACCTCTAGAAATCATTGTATTCTCTTTGCTTCACTTTGTTTACTTAAAAAATTAGGGTGTTTACCATCTGTTTCATTAAGTTTTTTTTGTTTTGTTTTGTTTTGTTTTGTTTGCGGCACCAGGGATTGAACTCACAACCTCGCGCCTGCCAGATAGGCGCTTAAGCCACTGAACCAAACTCCCAGGCCTAGTGTTTTGAGGCAGGGTCGCACTATGTAGCTCAGGTCAGTCTTGTGCTCGCGTTGTAGCCCAAGCCGGCCTTGAACTCACAACGCTTCACCTACCTCAGCCTCCCGAGTGCTGGGATTAAAGGCGTGTGCCACCACGCCCAGCTCGTTTCATTAAGTTTTAAGCAAATTATTTGACTCAGTTCCTAGAATTATAAGTGGTAGTGGTTTCATTATTCAATACAATAAAAAGAGCAAGTTGTCTATTTGAGTTAATGACAAGTTTAATCATTTAGAAGGAAATTAGATGTAAAGCACAATAATTTGATTTTTAAAATTTATTTGTTTTAGTTTTTTGAGACTGAGTCTCTATATGTAATTCACACTGGCCTTGAACTCCCAGTGATCCTCCTGCCTCAGCCTCAGACATGTGCCATCACTCCCAGCTAAAAAAAAAACGTAAAACTTTTATTTTTACTGCTTTGTTTCTGATTATAAAATTAGTAGCACTACCTTTAGGACCGAGGCACAGTACCTGAGAAAGAAACAAGTTGGGGAGAACTCCCAACTCAGACTTCTTGCCTTGAAATAGGGTGAGGCCATGGCCCTGGGTGGTAAAGAAGTTCACTTGAGGGTGCTGTATTGATGGAACTCACTGGGATGTTGTCTGCAGGTGGTGTAGCCTAAATGCTCTCCCCGATGATCAGGGCCAAGAACTGGGATGCTGAGGGCACATCATCTAAGGCATCACACAAGGATTTTCTGCATCATTATTTCTCTAGCCTCATCATAGTAGCAGCCTGATGGGGCTGGGGAGGTTGGTGACTGTCGCTGGATGTGCTGCGTCACTGAAGCAAGCCTGGAGGAGGCGCCTTGGGACCTGGAAAAGCCCGTTCGCTCCGGAATCTCTCCAGCGCCCTCTGCTGACAAAGTTTAACATCATGCTCGCTGACAAAAGCAGTGTTCCAGTTTCAGAGGCAGGGTGGTAAATAAAGACTGGATTGGATTGTGAATTGATAAGTGATTCAGTCATTATAGCATATGAGGGTTTTCTGTCTGTCTTGTTGAACTCTAGTCTCAAAGTTACTAATTAGGAACACCACGCAAAAAAAGATTCAAGAGTTAGCTAACATATGCTATTATTCCTTTCTTAGAGTTTCATAGCACAGATAAGCACTGAGAAATCCTACAATACAGAAAGCTATTTTAATTTCAGTTTTAGAAACTTTTTTGAAGATGAGAATGCCATCACAATTGTTATTTAGAGTTATTCTCTGAATTTTTAGGGTGTTGCATTAAGAAACTAAAAAACTGAGCCAGCATGGTGGCACACACCTTTAATCCCAACACTCAGGAGCCTGAGGTAGGAGAAGTGTTATGAGTTCAAGGCCGGCTTGGGCTACAACGCGAGTGCAAGGCCGGCCTGAGCTACATGGTGCGACCCTGCCTCAAAAAACCAGTGGCTTAAGCACCTGCCCTGGTAGGTACGAGGTTGTGAGTTCAATTCCCAGTACCGCCAAAAAAAAAAAAAAAAGAAAGAGAAAAAAGAAACTAAAAAATTGAGGTATAATTTTTGAAAGAGAGGAAGCTATCATTTGTGGGTGACACAATGATTAACTGAAAATCCCAAGAAAATTTTTAAACATCAGTTCTAGAAATGAAGCTCAGTGGTAGAGTATGGGCTCAGCATTCTTGAGGCCTTGAATTTAATTCTCAGCATCATGGAAGAAAAAGAAATCTCAAGAAAATAATTTTAAGGACTACTGGAACTAATAATTGAGGCAGTAGCTGATTTAAAAATAGTAATTAAAACTTTAATAGTTTTCTACAGTGCCATGTGACAATATAAAAATTATTATTAGAAGGAACCTTTTTTTGTAACTGACAATAAAATCTATAAAATGCCTACTAATAAGTTTAACAAGGAATTTGCAAGACTTAGGGAACCTTACTGAAACAATCTAATGACAAAAAAAAAGACTTGAGTGTGGGAACACAGGCTGATTCCTGAATGATACTGTTATGAAAATGAAGTTCATGAATGGGCAAATACAGGTGACCAAAAAACACTTGAAGATGTTTATTTCCAGTAGTAAACTAAGAAGGCAAAACATTTTTTTCAAATACTAAATCCTTGATAAAGATTTAAAAAAATGGTAATATTCACAGTTGTCAATTATACAGAAAAGTGACTCTGTATGTTCCTGGGACTAAAAGTAAATGCACACACTCTGGTGGGAATTTTTGCAATATAAATAAAAATCCTTGAGAGTTTCCTTTTTATTCTTTGACCTGGTATTTCACCTTCTAGAAATTTGTATCTTGAAATAATTATAGATGACTGTAAAAATGTTAGAAGTAAATGAAATGATTATTAGGAAGTTGATTGAATTCAGTATGACTCATTAAAAAGTAATACAGTAAGAGGGTATAAAAACATGATACAATATTCTAGTATTGCCCAGCATGGTAGCACATGCCTGTAATCTCAGCAGTCTGGAAGGCTGAGGTGGGAGGAGCACAAGTTTGGACTCAGCCTGGGCAATTATTTTATCAAAAAATAAAAATAGATGGCAATGTAGCTCAATGTGAAGGTTCAGTACACAGTACCCCCCCATATATGTAATTAATATAGGCTATAAAATAGCATATATGGGACTGGGGATTTAGCTCAGCAGCATAGCACCTGGCTGGCAAACACAAGGCCCTGGGTTCGATTCCTGGTACCTCTTCCCTGCCAAAAAAAAAAAAAAAAAGTGAAATACCACATGTAATGGTCTTTTGAATTACTTAAATATTTTTTAATTGCTTAAATATTAAAACAAAATGTTTTATGTTTCTAGTTTGCTGGGATCTTGGTGTGTGTTTTGTTTTATTTTATTGAAGACAGGGTCTTGCTATGTAGTTGAGGCTGGCCTTAAACTCACTGTGTAGACCAGGCTGGCTTTGAACAATCCTCACTGAGGCAGCAATCCTCTTCCCTCACTCAGCCTCCCAGGTGCTAGAATTACAGGTGTGTGCCACCACACTTGACATGTTTTTTTTAATGATTAGGAAAAGTATTGAAATCCATAAGATTTATCATGGAAAAGCAAAATCAGTATTGTTACATGCCACAGAGATTAAAATATGTCCCTTGGGATTCTTTGGTGTCTTGAGCAAAATAATTCAAATAGAATACGACTGAAGGCACACAACCCAGGTTGCCATGTAGTAAGTAAATAGGAGATGAGATAGGGATTCTACTCTAGATCAGCACTAGTCTCTAAAAATAAAATGTGAGCCACATATTAATAATAAATTATTTTTGTTATATATAATGTCATTAGTGAAATATTTTGCATTTTATTTGTAACATCACAATTCACATTAGTTATATTTCAAGTATTCAGTAACATCATATGGTTGGTGACTACCGTATTGCACAGGTATAATCTAGATTTCCTATTGAGAAAGTCCTGACAGAAGGGATAGTTAGGTGAGGTGTGGTGGCACACGCCTTTAATCCCAGCACTTGGGAGGCTGAGGTAGGTGGAGTGTTGTGAGTTGGAGGCGGGCTTGGCCTCCAAGGTGAGCAGGGCTGGCCTGAACTACATAGTGCTACCCTGCCTCGAAAAAAATAGGGCCGGGAGTTTGGCTCAGTGGCTTAAGTGAAGCCTGCCTGGTAGGCGCAAGGTTGTGAGTTTGATCCCTTTACCACAAAGAAGGAATAGTTAGTGTGAACATGTGATAGTCAACTGTTCCTTTGTAGTCCTGTACAACCCCAGACCTCTTTGCAGTGTAGCCTGTGCCTGTTTAAAAATGAATTATTTGTGTAACTCAGAAGAACATATAAATAATAAAAATAAACTTAAAATGCACTTATGTACTGTATTTGAAAAATAAAGCGTATCCTGTGACCCTCCCACTTGCATTCCTAAATTGATATCATTTCTTCTTTTTTCCTTCTGCAGGTTTTGGTAAAACTAGTCTGAGCCGAAGAGGAAAAGTAATGCCTGGGAAGAGACGTCCTTATGGAGTTATCACTGGCCTTGCAGCTAGAAAAGCAACTGGAATTCGAAAAGGAGTTAGTCCTATGAATCGTCCACCTCTAAGTGACAAGGTAGGATATAGCTCAATCCTGGGTAAAGAACCTTTTCCTTATTTGTATTAATATTTTTATGAATAAGCTTCGTAAGGTAATGTTATGTAGCACTTCAGGGCATATGTAAACATTTAATAACTATTAAAAAAAACCATTCATGAAGATTACATAAATTTCTACTTTTCCAAATGCAGTTATTCCTCCATGTATGGGGAATTGGTTCTAGGATATTTCTCAGATAGCAAAATCTGCAGATGCTCAAGCCCCTTGTACAAAGTGGCAGAGCGTTTTGTGTATAACTCCTCTCTAGATTACCTAGAGTACTTAATACAATGAAAATAGTATGTTGTTTTACTACTTATATTGTTCAGAGAATAGGGGCAAGAAAAGTCAGTCTGTGTATGTTTAGTAAACTTAAGATAAAACATTTATGTCAGCATACATACATGATTGTCGTGCCAAATTACATGTGACAGCAACATCTAAAGGAGCTTTCACCAAAGCGTGGAATAGGCCATTAGTCTGACCTTTTGGTTTTTCTCCTGTGTTCTTGATACTTTGTCCCTGTTCTGTTTTGTTTTGATTTGATTTGATTTGATTTGATTTGGTACCAGAGATCAAACTCACAACCTTGTGCTTGCCAGGTAGTTGCTTATGCCGCTGAGCTAAATCCCCAGCTTCTCCTTGTTTTTATATATACTTCTTTTCTAAGTGCTCATGAAAATGGAGACTTCTTCATTTTTTACCTTATTTCATCAGCGGATATTTATGTAGCACTTCTCATATGCTTAAGACAGTAGAAGACTAGATAAAGTGTAAGATATGGTCAAGGACTTTAGAGAAATCTTCAGGAATTAGGCTTTAATAGTGGGCTCAATTTACACATGTGGATGAAGGAGAAGTGCACATTTCATGTATTCATGTGCATGGTTTTTTGGGTTTTTGTTTGTTTGTATTTTTGTTGTTGTTTTGGTACTGGGCATTGAACTCATGACCTCACGCTTGCCAGGCAGGCACTTATACCACTGAGCTAAATCCCCAGCCCTCATATGTGTATTTATTGCAGTGCTGGGGATTGAACCCAGGGAGCTCCATCCCTAACCCCTTTCTATTTCTTGAGATAGAGTCTTGCTGAGTTGCTTAGATTGGGCTCAAACTTTGTATTGTCTTACCTCAGCTTCCGAGAGTGCTGGGACTATGAGCACTGTATTTTTTTATTATGCTATATGTCTTCTTTTACTGTAACAAAATACCTGAGATGAGAGAATTAACTTACAAAGAAAACTATTTTTCCTCACTGCTTTGGAAGTCCCAGTCCAAAATCTGGAGGGGTGCACGTAGCTTTGGACCTCTGGTAAGGTAAGCACATGATGCAGAAGAATGTAGCAGAGCAAACTGCTTACCTCATGACCAGAAATCAGAGAGGAAGAAGAAGGGGCTAGGCTCCTACAATTCCCCATAAACTAAAGACTTCTCACTAGGCCCTACCTTCTGAAGTTTTTATTACTTTCCAAAAGTGTCACTCTGTGGACCAAGTCTTGAACTCATGAACCTTGGGGAGAACACATAGACCTTACCCAAAGCATAGCACTTAGAATCACTTTTATGTAAATTGTTTCATAATTCACTTCTCTAGCTTTCTGATTCTTTCCTTGAGTTCCAGAATCACATTTTGCATTATCTGGGAATACCCTATCACCTCAGGTATTTTAAATACAATGCAGTTGTCTTTTCAGTCACTAAAGAAATTGTCAAGTCATTTTAGGTTTCTCAGTCTCCCCCATGACATCCAAGTAGTTGTTAGTGTCTATCTATATGCACCAGAAATGTTTATTGTAGTAGGATATGTAACAAAAACAAGCTAACATATTTTCTTGCTTTCTGAAAGAATATAGAACGGTATTTTCCAGTGTTAAAAAGGAAAGCAAACCTTCTGAGACAAAATGATGTGCAAAGAAAACCAGCTGCAGTTCTCAAGAGACCTAACCAGTTAAACAGAAAGTAAGTGCTCAAACATAAGACAATATTTTATTTTTTGAGGCAGGGTCTGAGTTGGCCAGGCTGGCCCTGAATTTGCAGTCCTCCTGCTGCAGCTTCGTAAGTAGCTGGGATTATAGGAATGTGCTACTGGCTTCACATAAACTTTCTAAAATAGGTGCCACTCTACTTCTTTACCTCCCTTGACATAAGAATAAAGTTGCAAAATCGTAACACTTCAATTAGAATTATTCACAATTGGGAATTCTGAAAGCTGAATTATTCAGTCTCAGTGGCTCTGATTAAAACACTGAATTCACATTGTAGGTTATCTATGGAAAAAGCAAACTAGAGAGAATTTTGCAGGAATGTTTTTTAAGCTAAAATTATTTCATACTAAGTTGAAAGGCATAACAAAAACCTAAAATTTAAAGCCTGTTGTGCATTCCATTCTCTATAAGGATATTATTAACAAAAAGGAAGCAGGCAAGGTGTGAAGTTACCTTATCTCACTTTCAAGTACCATTTATTCATCTCTTCCAGAATATAATCCATAATAAAACCTGGAATAAGGTCTTTTTATTAGTGAAATGGCTAAAAATGCAGTTTTACTTAACTATCATATTTAGACATCAGTTGGAAGTGCCAGTTATGAAAAGGGACCTTCTCAAATAAGAACTTATCATTTATATGAGACTTGCATATTAACTGACTAACTAGGGATATTTTGCATTTGAACCTTTTATGAGATTGGAAATAAGATTAGTTAACCTATGTATGTACTTATGTGTGTAGCAGATAAATATGTAATTTTTGTTTTCTCATAGTTCACCAGCTTCCTCTAGAAAATGGAAAGTGGTAAAAGTCAAGTCAAACAAGTCTGTACATGAAAAAATAAGGTTGAAGAATATGTTTCTTTGTGGTTTATATTTACATAAAAATTTCTAGGTGAGGAAGAGAAAGCTGAAGAAAGAGAGGTTGTTATTTAAATCTGTATTTTTGTCTTCCATTTTGATTGTGATTGTGCACATGTATGAGTTTTTCTGTACTAATCCTTTGAACAAATGTGTAAATTTATGCTTTCTTTAGGAATAGGAAATACCATTTAAAGTGTGATTTTGTAAATGTCTTCAGAATACATGTTATATATGGCATATTAGAGTCAAATGTGTTTGGAATATAAATTAGTTCACAGTTGTATGTGGTTATCTGCACAGGGAGATATGGTAAATCAGCTCTTAGTAGTTCCATGTAAATAAGGAAACTATTAGAATGGAGTCTTTATGTCACATCAGATTGTCAGCATGTGAATATAACTGATTTTATTATTTGTCGGCATGTGAATTTAACTGATTTTTACTATTTTTCCTCAAGATATTTGAAAGAAAAGTGGCTGAGAATATTCATGATATGTTTTTTGTCACAGAAATAACATTCCAGCTAATTTTACCAGGAGTGGAAATAAATTAAGCCATCAGAAAGATACTCGTCAAGCAACTTTTCTTTTCCGAAGAGGCCTGAAGGTATTAAAAATTTTGGTTGTTTTTTTGTTTTGTTTTAACTTTTGTCCCCTCTATCCAAAGAGGATCCTGAGCAGCAATCTTTAAGTAATAATTATAGGCCTGAGTCATGGTTGAGGTAGGGATTAATTTTCTGACGTTGGAAACATAACACTAGATGGGTTCTTTCTGCCTCAGTTTTTCTATTCATTGTTCTTCCTTACTGTCAATCCATAGCAACTTCCTGTAAGAATTTAATGTTTCTTAGTAGTAAACTTGTATTTCTGATGCTCCTGTATTAGAACCCCAACAGAGAGCTGTTGGGAGAACAACACAGACCCCCTCTCCTGCATTCATGCACATGCCATACTGGGTTATAAGATTACAGTGCATGATAGCTTCTTGGATTCAAATCCTCTGCCTTTTATGGGATCTACTGCTTTTTTTTTCCCCTTTAGGTTCAGGCCCAGTTGAACACAGAACAACTGCTAGACGATGTAGTAGCAAAGAGAACTCGTCAGTAAGTCAATTTGTTTTTCAAGATATCATTTTAAAACTCAAGAGAATACTAACCATCCAAATTACCGTGTGCTCTAGTCTGAAAGAAATTAAAAGACTCAAGATGAAATTAAACTCAAAATAAATCCTATTTTGCTTTTGTTGTTCCCCCCCCAAAACCTTTGTGTTTTCACATGTTAATGATAAGACATTTTTAGCACCAAATTACTGTATTTTTTAATTGCCTGTTTACTCCACTATAATGAAAAATATTTTTTCTTGTTTCCTTTTTTTCTTTTACTTTTTTTTTTTCCTTGTCTCTGCTTTTTTATACATGAACCCATCCAGGGGATGAATAGAAGAAAATCCTGTAGTGCTCTTAGAACATTTGTAAAACTTTAAATTTAATAAACCATTTCTTCCTTTGGCATAATCTTTCCCACCCTGTGCGCCTATGAAAGTTTTTTTTGAAATCCATTTTTGTCATTGTAAGTGTGAGCTGTAACACTCTTAATTCTATCAGTGTGATCCAGTTTTGAGATTAAACTAAAGGTATGGCTACTGTTGCAGTCGAGAAGAAAGGAGTACATTCACGCATGAGGTCCCCAGAGAAAGCACACAGAGGTAGACATCAGCAACACAGCAAGCAGCAAATACAGCAAGCAGCCTGCATCTTTAGTAATTAACTGTTATACATTTCTGTATCACATTTATATTCTTGTATGCTGACCTCCCTGGCGCATGTGTGGTTGTGCAATGCTAAGTCATGATTAAATATCCATATCCCACTCTGCACCTGCACTAGACTGTAAGCTCATGTTCTCAAAGCTGTCCTGAAATGTCCTTACATGCCCCAAGCTTTGAGCACTTTGGAGCAGTGCCCCACGTGAATTTACTCCTTCAGCCTTTTTGGCCCCAACAACTACCTTTTGGAAAGCAAAATTTGGTCATTGTCCAGATATGAGGCTAGATACAGTGGGCTACAATTTCGAGGGTGAAGAAAAGGAACTACTGTATTTGAACCTGATGTGAGCAATATTGTTTAGCACAGAGGGTAAGACATTGGGAACCATAGGGGAGAGTAACTGTAGCCTCTTAGCTTCTGAAATGAACAATATTTACATAGCAGTATTACAAATGTTAATTTGTTTTTAGCTTTGAGAATTAACTGGTAGATCAGCACAAAGTAGTTAATTTGGAGACAGTATATAGTGTGAATGTCACATTAGTGTAGATATGAAGGTAGAGCTGACAAAAAGTGGAAGATACAAAGTGGGACAAATGGTAGAAAAAGGATTAGGAGGACTATTATCCTCTCATACCAATTGGAAGTGTCAAGAGACAGTACTGGAAGAAATTAAGATTTCAAGTCACAGTGAAAGTAAGATTGATATAACCATCAAAATGTTTAGAGGTCCATAGGGAAATTGGATGATGGTATGATGATCTTATTCATTATAGCAAGATTTTTCTAATAAGTGATTTTTTTTTTAAGTGAGTGAGAAGTAACCAACAAGCAGTAAAAACAGAAAGGTTAAGAAGTACCACCTCTGGGGAGTGGGAATGGCAAGGAGACTAGTGGGGTGAAAGACTGTTAGGTTTTATTAGAATTCCTTTTGTATTTGATTTTTATTATACTGAAAAGATTTAAGAAATTCAAGTACTCAGTTCCTACACACAGTATGCTGATTCATTGCCTCATGGCGAGGTCCAGGTATCAGTATTTCATAAAAGATGAGAAAAAGTAATAGCTGTTTCCTAAATGTGTATTTTGGGGCTGGGGTTGTAGCTCAGTGGCAAGAATAATTGATTACCACACGTGAAGCCCTGGGCTCAACCCCCAGCACCAAAATAAACCTAGACAGATAATCAGTATATTTTTATGAATTACAGTATAGGATTTACGAACTCCCATTTTAATGAGATGCTTGCTTTTTTGAAACTAGGTGGCGTACTTCCACCACCAATGGAGGAATTTTGACTGTGTCCATTGACAATCCTGGAGCAGTACAGTGCCCAGTGTAAGTCTTTATTTTTCTTCTGTAAAAATTACAACCTTTTCATATGTGAGATCTTTGGACTTGTATGCAGAGTTTGATGTCTAAGGATAAAGTTAATTGTGTTTGAAGGGAGGGGGGCTATTTTTAGGGGGATTAATGGCAATGTCTTTTGCTCTCATAATTTTTATTTTTAAAAAAGTTAATATACAGTGTGATGCAAGGATGAAAGTAATATTTGTGATGCAAATTGGAAAGAAGATAAAATTCAGGGTAAGGCTCCCTCAATTGCTGATTCATGTAACTCCCTTTCAACAAATTCTTTTATATATTTATGAAAATATTGTGCATATGTGACAAATAATTGTACATTTTTATATATGTATGATAAGATGATGCTATACGTATTTAATATTCCTTTCTTCCCTTCACCCTGTTATATTTTGGACATCTTTACTTGTCAGATCTTACAGACCTATCTTCTCTTTAAAGGCCTCTTTGTGTTTTTTGTTTGTTTTGTTTTGTTTTTTTGTTTTTGTTTTTTGTTCTTTTTGGCGGCACTAGGGATCAAACTCACAACCTTGTGTCTGCCAGACAGGTGCTTAAGCCACTGAGCCAAACTCCCAGCGCTAATTTTTTGAGGCAGGGTCACACTGTGTAGCTCAGGCCAGTCTTGCGCTCACATTGTAGCCCAAGCCGGCCTCAAACTCACAATGCTCCACCGACCTCAGCCTCCCAAGTGCTGAGAATAAAAGCATGCGCCACCATGTCCAGCTCTTTGTGTATTTTCTTAACTAGAAGAGATTAATAAGGTTTACTGTTTCATTATATTTATTGTACCATAAACATTCTAAATTTATGGAGTTTCTGATCTTCCCAGCCATTTTAATGATTGAAATAAAAATAGTATAGTGCAAGGCTCTAAGACCTTACAGGTATTTTAGAAAACCAAGACTTGGAAATCATCAAATTGTTAAAAAAAATTTAGTTGTAATTAGAGGTAGTTTATGAGCAGTTGCAAATTTGACTCTAGAGTAGTAGTCAATAGCCAGGTCCTTTTTTTTTTTTCGTCCCCCTGCACTTCTTTATTAAAATCCCAATTGTGGTCCACCTTTGGGGAGGGGTTACCAGTTGCATTACATTTTGTCCTGGCTGAATAAAGAAGGACTTCATTTTACTTGTCCTAACCTATACCTTTAGGGATTCAGGGGGCTCCAGAGCTCAAGTTCAGTCCAAGCCCTACACATTTGAACATGTGTACAAGTCAAGATATTTTAGTCACCAAATTATTTATTTTCGTCTGGTTGTTAAGCTAATTTAATTCCTTTTTTTCTAATAGAGCTCAGAAACCACGATTAACTCGTACTGCTATACCCTCATTCTTGGCAAAACGGGAACAGTCTGATGTAAAGAAAGTTCCTAAAGGTGTTCCCCTACAATTTGACATAAATAGTGTTGGGAAACAGGTAAAAAAATTTTTTTTCTGTATTTGGGCTCTTCACTAACAGTGTTTTAATAAAAATATTTATTATTTTAAGTATTTATTATTTAATACATTAATTTAGTAAAATATTGTCATATAGCAAATTAAAGTGTTCTAACTATCCCCTTAATTCTGGGTAGCCACTAATCTGCTTTCTGTTCTATAGACTGCCTATTTTGACATTTCATGTAAATTAGATCATAAAATATGTGGTCTTAGTGACTAGCATCTTTCATTTACCATAATGTTTTTAAGCTTCATCTGCATTGTATTTCATTTTTTAACCATATTCAGCATATTCGTACAACATTTTCTCTGTATGCATGGTATTGGGGATTGAATCTAGGACCTGTGCATACTAGGTAAGTCCTGTACCACTGAGCTAGAACTTCAGCCCATTTTAATTTTTTTTGAGACAGAGTTTCACTGTGGTGCCTAGGCTGGCTTCAAAAATGTTATTCTGCCTCAGCCTCCCGAAGAGCTGGGATTAGCTGTGTGCTACCACACCAAACTTTATATACAGCATCTTATTATTCATTCATTATTTGGTAGATGTCTAGGTCGTTTCTATCATTAGCCTATGAATACTGATTCTTTGGACATTTGTGGACAAGTTTTCACGTGAGCACCTTTTCATTTCTTCTTGGTAACTACCGAGAAGTAGATGTGCTGAATTTTATGGTAACTCCATATTTAACCTTTTTAGAAACAGGCTGTCTTCCAGAGGAGTAACTATGCTTGTTTTAGTTACTTTTCTCATTGCTGAGCCAAATACCCAGCACTCACAAGTTAAGGGAGGAAAAGTTTATTTAGTTAACAGTTTCTAGAGGTTTCAGTTCATAGTAGGCCGGTTCCAAGGTAGGGTGCATGGCAGAGGGCTATCGCAAAGGAGAAACAGTTCGTGGCAGACAGAAAGCAGCAAGTGACGAGAGACAAGACCCCAGCTCTTTCTGTCCCTTATATCTTACCCAGGCTACCCACCCTTAGGGTGGATAGCACTCATCCCCTTAATCTTAGCACCCTTAATCCTAGCATTGCACC